>JAECUM010004916.1:0-40958 GCA_016617855.1 Megalonaias nervosa
AGAGGCTGGATTGTAAACATAGCAACATGCAATGGAACACAGATTTCACTTCCGGATCATCACCAAGGCATTATTACTCACTGTGCACTGTCGCCGAAATACACACAGACAACCATACCATAAGCTCATATTCTCAAGAATAAACAGTTACCTTTAAATCCCTACCAAAAATGCACCAATAAAACTCTTCTATCACCACCAAAATGAGAGAGGAAAAAATGTTGTAAAAATAGACTAGAACTACATTCGTGGGTACTGAACTGGAAGTACTGATTGTGACCCGGTGCCAGATACCGTTTCCGCTAGCTAAAGATGCAAAGGATTGTTGGAGAACTAAGTGGATCAACAAACCTAGGGTAGCGAAGACGATTGACACCATGACAAGCCATTCGTAGTGTTCGGTATCAACACGTTAATTGCTTTATGTATCAGAACTAGAGAATATATTAGCTTATCAGCTAGGTTCTAACTGATATAATAATAGTATAATTCAGCGTGTCATGCTTACTGCACATTTTCTATTAACAATACATAATGTTTTGTGTAGCCTCTAGACTAAAAGAGATTGTTATACAAATCTGTATTGTGCTTATTTCACATATTATGTATATTATAGTGCAGACCTCTGTGTTGTGCTTAGATCACGCATTATTACATTAATGTTCTCTGTTTTGTAGTCAAGGCACATATTTTTACACTAGTGTAAATCTGTTAGGTGTGCGTAGAACATGTAGTATTACACTAGTGTAGATCTCTGTGTTGTGCTTAAAGTTCGAATTATTACAATAGTGTTGATCGCTGTGTTTTGCTTGGATCACGTATTATAACACTAGTTTCTTACAATAGTGTTGATCTCTGTGTTTTGCTTAAAGCACCTATTATTACAATAGTGTAGTTCGCTGTGTTGTACTTGGAGCACGTAATATTACACTAGAGTATTACACTAGTATTGATCTCTGTGTCTTGCTTAAAACACGAATTATTACAATAGTGTAGATCGCTGTGTTGTGCTTGGAGCACGTATTATACCACTAGTTTATTACACTAGTGTTGATCTCTGTGTCTTGCTTAAAGCACGCATTATTACAATAGTGTAGATCGCTGTGTTGTACTTGGAGCACGTAATATTGCACTAGAGTATTACACTAGTTAAGATCTCTGTGTTGTGCTTGGTTCACATGTCATCACATTAGTGTAAATGTCTGTGCTCATACTTTGAGCACATATTATTACACTTGTGAATGTATCTGTGTTGCGTTTAGATCACGTATTAATGCAGTAGTGTAAACAACTGTGTTGTGCTTAAAACTTATATCATTAAACTAGTGTAGATCTTGGTGTTTACTAAGAGCACATATTATGACACTAGTGTAGATATCGGTAATGTGCTTAGAGCACGTGTGATGTGCTTAGAGCATATAATTACACTAGTGTAGATATCTGTGATGTGCTTAGAGCACATATCATTACACTAGTGTTGATATCTGTATTGTGCTTAGAGCACGTTTTAAGGCACTAGTTTCAATCTCTGTGTTTTGCTTAGATCACGAATTATTTTTCATCTATATAGACCTCTGTTGGCACATATTTATTAAACTATTATCCAAGATTTGAGAAAGTACAAGGTTTGGCAAAATTGTCAAAGTTATCTGCTGCAAGAGAAGCCATGCTCATAAACAGAACGTATAATTTTTGGTAGTTAACAATTGATTAATTATTTAAATGTGTGATCATTTGCAGTGGCGTACTAACGGTAAATGGCGCCCGGGACAAGGATGATGGCTCAAAAGCGTTTTGGCGCCCCATGACATCTGGCGCCCAGGTCAACCGCTCCGTCTGTCCCACGCCACCGTTAGTATGCTGTTGAATATTGCACTCTTTCAATGTGATCATGAGCAATTGAGTTACAAATTCATGTCTTTATTTTCTAATATTCAGCTGTTCTTATGTGAATTAAATTGATATAGAAATCGAGTTGTGTCTCTTAAAATTGTAGGTTGCTGCGGTCGTATCATTCTTTTCAAATAAAGAGAATATGTGTACAACGTATAGCTTTTCTACTTTTTTTGTGCATAATAACATTGTCAGCCATTTCTTTACTTACACAAGTACATTTAAAGCAATGCTGATATAGGTCTGCGCTTAAAATTATTCAGCCAGAAATATAAGAACGAACTTATACATACATACCAGTTAAACTACAAACCAGTTAAAATAAATACCATTGATCTAATTTCGACAACAATTAAAAAATTTCCACTCGTAAAAATGGTTGAAATTGAAAATCTCTCGACTAACCTTTCTACAGATTGACAACCCTGTTCTAACAGTGACCCCCTGTAAAACATTCACCTTTATAAGACAGTCAAGTTTTTGAGACCCAATACAATATATTCCATATAAAATAAACGTCTATATAGCAGCATGTAACCAGTGTTAGTCAGTCCCAAAGGCCCAGGGTCTCTATGCAGGTTTTACTATACAGTGTTTAGTCAGTCCCAAAGGCCCAGGGTCTCTATGCAGGTTTTACTATACAGTATTAGTCAGTCCCAAATGCCCAGGGTCTTTATGCAGGTTTTCCTATACAGTGTTAGTCAGTCCCAAATGCCCAGGGTCTCTATGCAGGTTTTACTATACAGTATTAGTCAGTCCCAAAGGCCGTGGTCCTTTATGCAGGTTTTACTATACAGTGTCAGTCAGTCCCAAATGCCCAGGGTCTCTATGCAGGTTTTACTATACAGTGTCAGTCAGTCCCAAATGCCCAGGGTCTCTATGCAGGTTTTACTATACAGTATTAGTCAGTCCCAAATGCCCAGGGTCTTTATGCAGGTTTTCCTATACAGTGTTAGTCAGTCCTAAAGGCCCTGGTCCTTTGCGCAGGTTTTCCTATACAGTGTTAGTCACTCCCAAAGGCCGTGATCCTTTATGCAGGTTTTACTATACAGTGCTAGTCAGTCCCAAAAGCCCAGGGTCTCTGTGCAGGTTTTACTATACAGTGTTAGTCAGTCCCAAATGCCCAGGGTCTCTATGCAGGTTTTACTATAAGTGTTAGTGTTAGTCAGTCCCAAAGGCCCATGGTATCTATGCAGGTTTTACTATACAGTGCTAGTCAGTCCCAAAGGCCCATGGTCTTTATGCAGGTGTTACTATAAGTGTTAGTGTTACGTGTAGGCTCGTACAATAATAACAAGAAAAAAGAGTGAAGACAACAAGCTTTGTATATTTTAACAAAATAATTTATTTCCTTAGAAAACAATGTTTATGTTTCCGAATAATTCCAGAATAAATTTCCACTGAATTTCTTTCTCCCAGAATTTATAAAACAGTACACTCGTTTGGTTTTCTAGAGAATAAATTATTAAATTGCAAAAACAAATGAACTTCAAAAACAATCTGTTTTCAACAATAAAATAACCTATCCGGCCTTCTAGGTATCAGGAATACAACTGACTGACAAGCGCTCAGAAAGAGTATTATATCTACCCTAATTATCATCCCGTTCTCGCGAGACAGACTACAAGGTCTCCTAACACTTGAAACACGCAATAAGAAAAATGCAATTCGTCACGTAGGACGAACCCCTATCTACTATCACTCTAAAACAAATATAAAAATAAAACATTGTTTACCCAGACTAGACGAATTGACCTTGACAATAGCCAATCGTTTTCGCGTAGCGCTTACACTACCACGGACCAAGGTAAACTAAAAGTGCTGCAAATGTAATACGTTTTACGTCTTAGATAAACAGAATTACTGAAAAAGAATTTTTAATCCCTGAAATAATCATTACAATGAAATGTAATGAAACAAAAATAAAATAAAAAAGAATTTTAAAACTAACACACAAGCAATTTAATTACATATACGTAACAGTTAGTCAGTCCCAAAGGCTCAGGGTCTCTCTGCAGGTTTTACTATACAGTGTTTAGTCAGTCCCAAAGGCCCAGGGTCTCTCTGCAGGTTTTACTATACAGTGTTTAGTCAGTCCCAAAGGCTCAGGGTCTCTATGCAGGTTTTACTATACAGTGTTAGTGTTAGTCAGTCCCAAATGCCCAGGGTCTTTATGCAGGTTTTACGATACAGTGTTAGTCAGTCCCAAAGGCCCCGGTCCTTTATGCAGGTTTTGCTGTCTGGCTGCTTACATGCATTTATAAACATACACTGAAACTTTTTTAGAGGATATATCCATTTTAAGTACACCAGCTTGGCCCATTGATAGACCATTTTAACGGGGGGGGGGGGCTTTAAAAAACAATAAAGCCCCTTTAATTGATTTGGCAATCGTTAACTAGGGAATGACCTCCCACGGTGTTATTGCCCAGTGTGGATAGTTGGAACGTTAACAGATAACTGAGCAAGGCGGTTGAAAGAAATAAACAACGACAAGCCCCCTTTACCAATAAATAAAAGAAATTTAATCAATTAATACATAACCAGAATTTCACTTTCAATCCAACAGATTTACTAAAAATAAATTTAATCAATTAATGCATAACGAAAATTTCACTTTCAATCCAACAGATTTACATTGATGAATTTTAGTCGCAGTGTTCAATTTACATCATGTTACGAGTGGTGAATTAGAGAGTACAATTCCACGCTTGACATTATCATCTGACGTCTGTCTCCTCTTGTCTTGTTTTTCCACGTCTAATGCATGCGCTTTGGTCCCCTTTCTGACCCCTGATTCTTCCGACCTCTCTTAGATGAGGATTTCCCTCTGACTCATCGGGTTTTCCTTTTCTCGGAAGGGTATAAAACTGTTCCCTTAATGCTGTTTCTTTCCACACAAACCGTGCGTCGTAGCACTATAGCCTGTCTTTCCCTTTTAAGACAGCTATCTAGCCTTTCTACGAGGAAAAACACTATTCTCAAGTTTCCCAAGGAGTCGGACCTTTTGTCTTCTCACAAGGCAAAATCGGACTGAAGAAATTTGTCTAAAGTTGCTCCTATAAATTCTCAGTCTCCCAAAGTGTACGCCTAAATGTTTTCGGACCAATCGGAAACAACTATTCCTAAACCTTCCCCCCAAATAATCATGTCTTTCATCAGATTTTAACAGCCTAAAATACGCTGCAATTAGCTTTCCTTTGAAGATCAATTATTTGACATAAAGTCTCCTCCAACCGATACGGTCGGTAATTAAAATGTACTCTCTGTCACTACCGTTAAACGTAGACCCTTTTATGTTTCAGAGATGAAATAAGAGAAATATCAGTGAACTTTCTCAAGACCTTTCCGGCTTGACTATGATAACTTCAGTGCACAATTTATTCAACATTAAGTTTCAATAAGTCTTCAAAATTCGCCACATTACAACCATTTTATACATTTCATTTAAATTTCTAACTTCCATATAAAGATAACTTTAGCAAAAAGACACAATGTTACAGTCCTTCGAGTGCCATTTTTAAATGTATATTCCACTGTTGTTTTTTTTTTTTTACATTGCTCTCTTCAAATGTGTCTGTTGGATATACAAGGGAAATTGACAATCGATAGATTGTCAATGACAGCCAGCGTAGCGAAGCAAGATCAGATAGTAACGCATGTCATGTGCACATTGGTCCAGTTGAAAAGAAACTTCCGTATCCAGTTTTCTATTTTTATCCTCTTTTATAATTTAAATACCCTTTCTCACACTTTCTCGCAGACCAAACGAGACTACTATATTTTACAAAAGTCGTCTTCGATATTCTTCTTAAAAATGAATGCATTTTTTAAAGTAAACATTGCTAGTAATAATTTTGTTTTGTTGCTGTGTAAGGATGACTTTGAATGTAGTTAATTAATTTACTTCCATAAAATTAATTTACATCATTCACTGTTGCTTATTTGTATGTTACTAGGTTTTTCCATATCTATTTAAAGTTCACTGTATTTTATTTGGTTGAACTGTAAGACGTTACAAATGACAACGTGTTTGCACGTTAGCCCACCGTGTTCGGTTCCCATTTACATGATAGATAGATAGATAGATAGATAGATAGATAGTCAAGGAGCTTCAGTCCTGCTTTTTTATTCTACTAGATAAAGAACAATTCTAATAAAACATAATTTAACTACGGAAATATCATAGTATGTCACAAATACAACAGCATTCATTTCAATAATCCTCAAATAAAGCATTTGTATTGACAACTTGCAAAGATTAAAAATACAATTGCCAGCATTAAAATCTGCACATTCCACATATGTGACGTTAAACTGTCTTAAAGTTAGAAAATAAAATATGAATAAATAGCAAATATAATAAGATAAGATAAATAGGCTTTGCAGTGAACGTGGCTTGTTATGCGACATATACATTGTATCAAAATGGAGAGTACAGTGTAATATAGGCTACATTATTAAATTTTAGTCATATTATTTAATTGAATCATTTTGTATCGTGGATGTATTGCATAAATGACGAATATTTTATTTCATTCTTTCATTCAACTAATTCTGTATTTGGTTCAAGTAATCTTGGTGTTATCGTTAGCCTTGTATTTGGGTCAAGTCGCCCTGGTGCTGCAGTTAGTTCCAAAACTGGTCAACTCGCCTTGGTGTTAGCGTTAGCTCTGTACATGAGTCATGTGACAATGGCGTTAGCGTTAGCTCTGTACATGAGTCATGTCCCAATGGCGTTAGCGTTAGCCCTGTATTTGGGTCAAGTCGCCACGGTGAGTTTATTTGCAGATCAGATTTATTGCGGATGACAGGTATAATTGAAAATACAGTTCAATGAAGATTTTCATGCCTTACATGCACAGGGAATTTAAGGACATGATACTGATTAGCTTCATATCCATAGACTGGACTTTCATTAGGGCGATCTTCATATAAATGAGCAGCAAAGTTGTTTTTCTTATTACGAAGTTGACAGCGGGGGATACTATCAATATATACTTCTATTCTGGACAAAGTTATGTTTCCTAACAACGTTTTCCTGAGGAATCTTTTCAAATAGGAAAGGGAAGAAGTTTGGATTTCATCTCCCAATTCCGAAGAATTATTGTGACAAGAAGCTCTTTTTTAATTAAAGAGAGGGTATCAAATTGATCGAAGAGACAGTCATCAACTGATCAAAGAGATGTCATCAAATTGATCAAAGACACGGTCACCAAAATAATCAAAGGGAGGTCATCAAATTGATCAAAGAGACGGTCATCAAACTGATCAAAGAGACGTACATCAAAGTGATCAAAGGAAGGTCACCAAAATGATCAAAGGGAGGTCATCAAATTGATATGTCAGATAAACATTCATTTGGAAAGAGACGAATTTCTGATTCAAGATCAATAATAGCGTCACTGATATGGAAAGAAAATCCAATGGACCAATTATCGTGCCATGGGGTTTTCCAAAAACAACATTAGACCAGTTAACTTTGGAATAACCTACCACAACCCATTGCTCGGGAAACATATTTAATAGCATATGCAGTATAGAGTTTTGCCTACAACTCTGTTAAGAAGTCACTTACTCTTGAACAATTCACAAGAAACAGTGTCAAAAGCTTTTTCCCCACTGCAGTACAAAGTTGGTCCTTGGTCGCTCTTGTCAAATTTTTTTAAGTTCGTTTGTAATTCAGGAGTCGATGCCACTGATTTACTGGACATTGATAGAACATTTATTTCAAATGTAGCGGTTATAAATAATTTTATAATTTTCTCATCACGTTTTCTTATCATTGATATATTGGAATTCAGAAATTGCACTGTATCCAGATAGCATTACATCAAAATCTCCTTTCATGGTTAATCCACAAATCAGAGGCCAAACGTTTGTCTTGAAATATAAACATGAACATGCATACAATTGTGGCACTGTCAACAATAGTTACTTTCCTTGCAAATTTTTCCGTCGCCTGTGTACTTTGTCAAATCACTGTATTGCAACTTCCAAGCAATGATTCTACGATATTGCAACAATCAAGGGTTTTCTTGATGGAGTGATGTCAAACCCTGGCGCAAATCCCGCCAGGAGTCATACGTTTCCCCTGATTCCAAAGGCTCCCATACAAGTACTGTTGTAAACTGGAAAGTCCAACGTGTCCAATCTATAAATAATTTTACTCTAATTAATACAAGACCACAAATTTCAAAACTTCGCAATTGTCTGTCAACCGCACAACTGCATGGTTTCTCTTCATTATCTTTCGTTAACGTACCTCCAGCATTTCACGCCGTGAAACTATACAACTCAACTGTATAATACAAGGAACTATTTTTTACCACGCCACCTTAGGCCAGCCAAATCATGATTTTAAGCCACATTTCGCCTAACTTTGCACCATATTTACCACCATAGCAACAATAAACGGCGCCTGCCGACTGTGAAACAGTTCCTTCTCGTTTATTCTATTGTATAATTTACCAGTCTTCAATCATAAATACTACACCTGAAGTCATACAATCAATTTACACAATTAGATTTTAATAGGGACTACTGAGCTCCAGTGACACTCTTGTGGCTCTGACCTGAATTCACCAAAGTAAACCATGGCATCACGGAAACTCAGTAACACTTCACTCCGTGACTTTTGCTCCTAGTAATTGGCTAATTATTTCGGTCTGAGGACTATATTCCCAGCACAGACTTCCCATAATCAAACAAGTAATCACAAAAATCAAAGAAATCCTTAAAACGGAGAGCTATAAACAAATACCCATACTCCAAATTTATTACAATATTATTCAAGATTTGCATCCATAATAAGTTATTCCTTCGACCTTTTTTGTTTCCGTACAAAGTATGACTGAATGGTAAATGTTCGTTGCCATTTGAATTATGCCTTCTCACGGAGGCTGTCAGCTTTACCTGTGATTGCTTGGGAGGGGATCTGGCATTAATACGGGTTTTGATCCATCAGGAGAAGAAGGGGGATTTGTGGCTGACTGAGATCATATTCGCGTACACTTTCTTCAAAAAGAAGCCATTAGTGACCGTTTTGAGGGCTCCAAAGTGCTCGCTATAGATATGGAATATTCTACTTCGCATAGACGAGGAAAGGACATAGTCCCTCATTTCTCCAGGGTCTCTTATCTTTAAAATAAAAAACAGACACTGCCATGGACTTATCCCCTTTAGATTCTGCAATTGACAAGAATTTGGGATCTGTGATCCATTTGTGAGTAAACACGCATTTCTCCATTGAAGCAAACGACAAAATCAACGGTCACTATGCTTCATCCATTGTCACTGACTGCTTTGCCAGTAACGACACTATGCATTAGGAACCTGGAGTCCAGCACAGAGAGGTCAAAAGACAAGAGATAGAAAGGAAGATATCCGAATACACGTAAATGTACGATGAAAACGATGCTAAAGTTTTTTGCTCTATTTTCGTGACACATTCGAGAAAAGATGAAAAGGGAGCTACTGAGCTATCGTATGTACATAGAATGCGGATTGTTTGCTCAAAACTAGTTTGATGTTTAATGATGTTTGAAATGAAATCCATCATCCAGGTCCTATACGTGAGACATTAGACATACCTATGTTTGCCACGTGCCGTCCGAATGCTTTACTTTAGATATGCGATTAGTTATACCTATGAAATTGAATGCCATATCAATGAATCTTCTTCGCAAAATGAAAGCAGATGCTTCATTTAGTCGTTAAATACTTAAAAAAATATATATGAAGGCATTGATAAAGGCAATACAATGACCTGCTTTGCGGAACCCTGATATATAATTACTCTGCCAAGCACTAATGGTTGATATTTCGGTGGGCTTGTATGAGGATATAGTCTTCTGTGTTCCTGCTTGACATGTTGGGATATGACGAAAGATACAACTTTGAACGTTTGCTGTCATCGTGAACGAAACATCTCGTAAATTAATGACATTGTCAATGACCTTAATTGAATGCCATTGTCGATGACCGTAACTGAATGCCTTTGTCAATGACCGTAACTGAATGACATTGTCAGTGACCGTGATTGAATGACATTGTCAATGACCGTTTCAACTGTTGTGGCGAAGGCATTAAAGAGGAGTGTGCGAAGCATTCACTGGTCATATCCAGGCATTTTACAAAAGGGATCGCCTGTATAATCAAACTTAAAACGGGAACTATGATAAGCAAACACACATCTATAGAAAGACTATATGCGCTTGCAACAAGTTTGTTCACTAGCAGGATTTGGATAGGAGATAACCTTATGAATGTATGAAACAGCCGATATGTAAGAAGAAATCGTTTTTAGCGAAAATTTCATGTAAAAAAGGCTAGGAAATTAGAGAAAAAGCTGTGCTCTTTTTATAGATGGGAAACATTCTTTCGAAACAGCTGACTACTGAAGTCATGCAAGGCCACACATGCATGCCTGAACGTGTCGGCAGAATTAGTTGCGGTGAAGTATTTACGAAGGTGTCCAATATCTAGACAAGCTGAGTGAGAACACGTAACTGAAAATTTCTTTTGACATTGCCTGCAAGGCTGTACGTATTTTATTTACCCTTTTGTCAAGTGACAATAGACAAGTGACTAGTCCCGATCAATTTCCTCATTGACCAATTATTGTCCGGCATGGGATTCCTTTTACTCTGGAAACATCTCAGAATACTATTTCTTCCTTGTTATTGGACATTTGAGTTACAAGATTGCAAAAAATCAACAATAAAAAGATCAGCAAACAAAAAAGCAGTGTAATAATGATAATGACAACTGCAGGTTTTACCCCATTTTATTTCTATTCATAACTTACTACGTTACAGTTCAAGCTGAGTTACGAGAATCATCAGAGAAACAGCTTGAGTACAGAGTGTACGTATAATGGTGCTTTTCTTGATCTTAAAAATATGAATTATTGTTACAAGATATAGCTTTATATATGACTGTTTATTATTTAATTTTGTGTGATCTGCAACTTAGCTGTCATCACACAATCACACGAAAAAGTGTCAATCGCAATAAAGTTTTACAATGATTGTCGAGCACTAGCCGAAGACAATGGTGGTCGAGCAGTTACCGGAAAAAAGAAAAGCGGACATCTGGTCTAACCATTACCACTGCAAAGGGTATACAGATTATCTTTTCAATGCACGGCGTATATCATTGTGACATAATAACGCGATATTCAATTCGGTATGCAATAGATCACAACTTTTTGATGATCTCATCTAACAATGTTCAAGTTCGTTAAAACTGATTTTGTCAGATAAAATTCTGGGGTAGTTATATAACGACTTTATTTTCATTTAGTAGAAATCAACTAGTCTAATATACAAAACTTCCCATTTCTTTGTCTTTGACACTAAATATTTTCACTTAGCAGCTTGTGATCACATACACACCGTTCTCCTCGTTCTTCTAATCTGACGTTTCAATATGAGCATGTAGTCACGAATCGTGTCTAGATTTTTCGATTTGCTGTGCGACACAGGACGTTTTACTACTTTCGCTGTTACAAACATGAAGTGAGTAACCTTTGCCACAGCACAGTTGTGTGACCAGGCAGCTTAGATAACTAGAGAAAACTTTGCACGTTTGAGTAGTCAAACCAACCGCACGATTATTCGCATTTGGCTGGTTTTGAAAACTGTACCGAAAAAACATGTCTGCTTAGAAGAAAATACTGGGTAAATGATGCATGCTATTAACATTGCTACTGAATGCGACGGTTAAGGAGATATGCGGCCGAAGCCGTGTGCGCGTTAAGGATGATTGTGTTTGGTTTTGTGGGGTTTTACACCATTTTTCAGCACGTGATAGTCTATATATGGCAGCAAGTATATTTGATGGAGGAAGAATTCGAGAAGACCACTAAACGAACCACCAATCCACGGGAAGTTTTCTTACACAACCACGTTGATGGAGCCGATGCTCGAACGCATGCGGACAGAGATGAGATATGCAGGTGATCTGTAAAGGCAAAATTATTAGACCCCTCGTACACGCAGGGCACCAGATAAGGGTGTACTAAATATAATCCTTTTTAAAAGGCTCCATCGTCCAACTACGGCTGAGGGATAAGCTAACAAGCTAACTCAACTACTAACCTGTACGTATTATTCATAATTATACTTTTGAAACATGTACGACATTTTACTTTGAAAAGATGCACTTGCCCTTGACTAAATTATTCCTGAAACATAGGACTAGTCCCCAATATCGGGCAACCTGGTTTGTATAGTTCTTGCATGACAGCCTGGGTGGAGAGTTCGTAATTCGGGGACCTGCCAGCGAGAAATGGAATCATCCAGTACGTTTTGGAAGCTATGAAGTTGTTTAGCTTGTTGGGTTTCACTTGTCTTTGCACACAATCCGATAGTTAATTGAAAATATGGCCACATTATGGTTGAAAATTAGCAAACTGAAAGGTGACACAAATTTTCATATCCTGGGGAACAAGGAAATAAATCCTAAGAGCCCAGATTGATGGGAATGCTCAGTCGAACCGGAGTGAAGCATAGACGGCCTCATCAGTGTACAAACACGTAGCTGTGCTTTAAATAAATCTATCTTAAATAAGCCTACTTTATTACTGTGTGACGGTATGAAGGCCAGGTGTGGAGATCAGGCAGTGCGGAAATGCTTTTAGCATTACTAATATGGATAGCTTGAAGCCAATTAGATTTATCAAACTTCTCAATAAGAAGAACCATAAAACGAAGTTAAGGTAGCCTATTAAAGATTGCGGGTTTCACAGTCGCATAGACAATTTCAACAAGAATGGTTTTAAAAGAGATTACACTTCAGCAGTCTGACAAACCGAAGTCGACTCTGAATCAAGAAATGCTAAAAATAATACCCCATAACTGCATAAGTGTTTAAGGAGGCAAAGCTCTGTTTTCTACCAAAGGTATCCCTTGTATCTTACAGATCTCCAAAACTATGTCTACTGATATATTCTATTGCTCTTGTATTTATTCAAGAAGTTAATCACCCACAAATTCAGTCAGTTGCTCTGATCTGCATGAACGTTCCAGTCAATATTTGTGGAGGCCTTGATTTGACTCAAATTGGTCTCTTAATAATGCCATTCCCTACTTGTCAATGGACAAGAATTTGCTTTTTTGTTTGATCGACCGGACAAGTTTTCCTCGGCTAATGCAAGACGAGTATGCTCAGCTCACTCATTCAGGAACGTTCATAGCTCAACAAATTTATTGTTCAAAGTTTCCTCCTTCATTTTTTGTGGAACTGTAGCATGCAAAGGTGTTTTAGGGGAAGCAATTGTGTGTTATGGTCTTGTGAAGAAGAAGCTAAAATGGAATGCAAATTCATTCCTGGAAATTGAGGCCATTCTTGCAACTGAGATAGAGCAATGACCTATATTATGAAGCTGACTGGACGAGTCCGGTGTCCTAGAGTTATAAGATACAGCCGATTAAGAGTTGCAAGATTATGAAGCAGAGACTGCTTCTGACACAGGGTTGAAAACAGGAATTTCCTGGATTGGGCAATGTCTTACTTGATAAAAGCACTGCCACCCGAGGAAGCAAACCAGTCAGTCTAAAATTTCTCCTGACCGTCTCTGCCACTGATGGTGTGATATTGTTATTGCGGACGTAGGGGTTGACCTATCGACTGTTGGAGCTACTGTTTGGTTTAAGAGTTCTTCAGCGTGCAGACTTGGTATATGTGTATTTTCTGTTCCTTTTCACTACTTCTAGAGCATCTAAGACACGTTGCGACCCTCTTGGCACTTTTGCTTTGCTTTCATGGAAGTCTCTGGTCCCTCTGACTCATGACTCTCATATATAAATGAAGAATGTTAAGACACTATTGGATCCTCAAAACTACTGACATTGCAAAAGATAATACTGAATAATAATAATAATAATAATAACGAGGACTTTATATAGCGCCTAATCTTTAGAAGCTCTAAGCGCTTTACAACATTTGACAACACTTAAAAAAACATATATAATGATATGATTACAAAAATAAAAACAAACACCACGAAATTAGAAACAGAAAACATGCTGTAAATATTTAAGGTAAGGATACATTATAAGAATACATTATTAGGTCTTTAAGTCTGTTCTTGCAGCTGAAATAGGTGAGTTTTAAGAGCGCTCTTGAATGAGATCACTGTATCTTGGTGTCTAAGTGCAGTAGGCAATTCGTTCCACGTTGCTGGGCCCTGGTATGCAAAAGAGCGTTGTCCATATGATTTCATTTTCATAGTGGGAATAATGAGAATACGAGTGTCAGAAGAGGAGCGTAAGTATCTTGCTTGTGTATACACATGGGTGAGGTCAGATAGGTATGTTGGACTGGAGCCCGTCAGTGAAACGTTGCACAGAGAACAAATTTTGTGTTTAATTCTGGATCGTATGGATAGCCAGTGTAGGGTACAGAGCAGGGGAGAGGCGTGCTCTGATTGTGGTACTCTAAGGATGATCCGAGAAGCTATGTTTTGAACTTTTTGAAGTTTCTGGAGTAGATATTGGGACGAACCAGACAGAACTGAGTTACATTAGTCCAGTCTTGAAAGTACTAAGGAACACACAAGTGTTTTAGTGGCATCAACTGAAAGATACTTGCGAATGGAGCTGATGCGTCTCAGTTCAAGATATGCAGCCCTGCATATGTTCATGACATGTTGGTGCAACGAGAGAGTACTGTCAAGAGTAACACCGAGGTTTCGTACTGACTTTGTGAATTTAATGTTGGTGTTGCTGATATTTATTGTCTGCGGTAAAGGATGTGAATGAGAAAGTCTTTGTGTTTTACTCAGAATGGCTTCAGTTTTATCATCATTCATCTGCAGCTTGTTACATGTCATCCATGATTTCACATCGGAAATGCACCTCTCTACGCCTTGAATGGTAGCTTCAACTTCAGTTGGATGGCTAGATTTGTATATTTGGGTGTCATCAGCATACAATTGGTGAGACACTGGATGATGATCTATGACACTTGAGAGTGGCTGAGTGTATAGAATGAAGAGAACAGGTCCAAGAACAGACCCCTGTGGAACACCACAGCATAGATCAACTGGGCTGGAGTGTTTTCCATTTGCGGACACAATTTGTGTCCTGTTGACCAAGTAGGACTTGAACCATAGTAAGGCCGTATCATGAATGCCAAATACATGCTGGAGACGGTGAAGTAATATATCATGGTCTATAGTGTCAAATGCTGCAGACAAGTCAAGGAGAGTGAGGACTGTAATCTTTCCGCTATCCAAAGCAGAGAGAAGGTCATTGACTACTTTCAGAAGAATAGTTTCAGTACTGTGGCAAGGGCGATATGCAGACTGTACATTGCTAAAAAGACTGTTTGAATTCAGATGAGATACAAGTTGGGATAGAACAACTTTTTCTAAGATTTTTGACATGAATTGGAGATTAGAAACTGGGCGGTAGTTCTTTAAATCATTATGGTCGAGTGTTGGTTTCTTCAGCAGAGGCTTTACAATGGCAGTTTTGTAAAATGATGGGAATTGCCCAGATGAGAGAGAGGTATTAATAACATCAGTTAGTGCAGGCAATATTGGGTCTAAGCACTCTAGCAGCAGTGACGTCGCAATCGGATCAAGTTCACATGACTTTGGTGCACTCTTCATCACGACTGTACGTACTAAATCCATAGAGACAGGTTCAAATGCTGCTAACGGTTGCCGCTGAAATTCTGTATCGCAACTGTATGGTGACGACGAGTCAACTGAAATTGTGTTGTCAAGTTTATCTCTGATGGTTTGTACTTTGTCACGAAAGAAATTTGCAGACAGGTCCGGAAGGTCGACTAGAGAGAAGGTAGCTGGAAGTGGTGTACATTTGTTCCTTGACATTAGCTTGTTAGTTATCTCAAATAGCTCTTTGCAGCTGGAACTTTCCGTGATCTTAGTACTGTAGTGGGCTGATTTGGCTGCATGGACTATGTTTGTGACATTCTTCTTAGCGGCATCATAGATCTGCTTATGAATAGTGAATCTGGTGAAAAGCCAAAGCCTCACAGCTTTACAGCAGTCTCTTTTAGCAGTGCGAAGCTGGTCCCTAAAACTGCTATACCACGCAGAACACTTTTGAATTGCTGCTTTGCACTTGGTTGCTGGGGCATGTTTATCAAGCAATGAACGAAGGCAGTTATCGAGTTGTTCTGCTGTAGGAGGTAAGCTAGTTGTTAGGTTTGCTTGGATGTCATGCATTAGTTGGGTTCTGTTTATCATACGGAGGTTTCTCTTAGTAGCAAATAAAGGTGGAGGGTTAGTGACTGAAACGTCAAGATGGCATATAATGCAGAGGTGATCTGATGAAAGTTCGTGGGATACCAGGGAGGACTGTAGAATATTATCATCAGGTCTGTAAAGAATCCAGTCTAAAATGTGACCATGTTTATGGGTGGGTTGGCTAACTGACTGTTTGAGGTTGAAAACGTGAATGGAATCTAAGAGTTTTGATGCGCATGGGTTTCCAGGACAGTCAAAGTGAAAGTTGAAATCTCCAAGAATAATCAGGTTGCCACCTATCGAATTTCCATACTCCAGGAGATTCGGAAACTGCTCCAAAAAGAGAGATTCTGTCAGCTTGTTTTTTCTACTAGGAGGAGGGCGGTAGAGGCAGAAAAAATGGACTGACCTTTGTTCCAGTGTGAGTGTAGTTTGTACTAGTTCAAACGATGTGTGGTAGAAACTGAAGGTTGTAGTGTAGTTAAGACGGTTGATCATGGAGTTCTTTGCGATGACAGCAATTCCACCTCCGCGAGAGTGGCGGGGGAACGACTTGATGGAGTAACCGTTGGGTGTTAGATCCGCGCACTTGGGGTCATCGCCTGATGTTTTTAGCCATGTTTCTGTCAGGAAAAAGACGTCGATATTCTCATCGTTGATAAAATTAACTATTTCTGTGCGCTTTTTCGATGGTCCTACTGATTGGGCATTGAATAATGCGATGCGCAGTGGTATCTCATCGAAAGTTGACACAAAGGTTGTCGATTTAATTGGGATTTGAATTAGGTTGTCTAAATTAACGGCCGAATTTTTAAATTTCTGTGCCGGAAAGGGCGAAAGGGAGATAACTGGAATTCTTCTTCCTCTTCTACGCCGGCCACCTTTGAAACAACGCTTCCTTTTTCGCTTCCATTTACAGTTATGGAATGATGAATGTAGTCCCAGGTCGTTTAGTCTAGTGCACAATGTAGTGTGGGGAGCTAAGGAGTGGTCATTTAACGCAATTAATGAGGGTCCATCATAGCATAAACGGGTGGACTGGCGAGTATCACGTGATGGCGGTTTGTTCGATAACAAAGGAATTTGTAACAGTGGCGCAAGACAGCTGAGAAAAAGTCTAATTTTTCTCGTTTCCAATACAAGAAGATGAAGAAACACATTCGAATAGAACAGCCAGTGCATGATAAACACAATAACGCAGACGAAGACAGACAACAAGCACACAGATCATGAAAAAGGGCACAAAAATCCGGGAAAGCTGCCTCAAGCCGGTTAAGCGATAGCGGCCATCTTGTGAAAAAAAATAAGAGATTGAGGAGTATGGAGAATCCGAAAAAATATCAGAAATGCTATCTTACTCTGAAACTCTGAAAGTAAACCTCAGAGTGTAAATTGTATGGGCCGTTTTAGGTGGTGGGGTATTTATTTATTAATTCATTATTATCAACGGTATGTCTTCACATGGTATAAGCATATTATTATTATTATCATTATTTTCTTACGATGCCCCCTAAGTGGACTTCAGCTATGAAAATGAACCATCATAATTCAGCCAAAATAAATAGAGGCTGCCTATAGCTTGCAAAAATTTATCACTGTACTGACTCCGACCTATGTCCGTATATACACGTAAAGTGATGCCTAACTGATTGATTTCGAAAAGTATAACAAAAGCCCACAATACACAGCAGTATAATCATAAAATAAATAATCTGTTATCATACAACCTGTATTAGATATTGCAGGCTACTGCTATTTCCATCTATAGGCTTTTTGTTTGTTTTATTCATTTATGCATTTGTTTAAGTAGTATTTGTTTTACAGGCAATAATAATATAGGAAGAGAAGCAATTTTAAGATTATGGCCAAATTCCACGTATATTCATAGTACATCTAAAGATTTATTGTGTAAACATTTGTTTCTTTATATAAGTGTCATTGGAAAATGATCGACTGCAAAATATATACCCTGACTGCTTGTAGAATTTCATCGGCAGTCAGTGCAAGGGACTGGCAAAATATTCGTAAATTAGGGCAAAATAAATGTTGCGGATGAGGGTCAAACATACTCTTGAAACGACGATTGACTGCGTGGTGCCTGTGTTCTGGGCAGCTCCCTGGGGGATTAACGAGTGAACAAGTGACATATAAACAACCTTGTACCTAAAATGATATTTTGGATTAGTTCGTGGGGTTTGACGCCATTATTCAGCACGCGACATGATACATAGATCTACATGGCGGCCAGTACAGTAGGTGGCGGAAGAACCCTAGAATAACCATTGACCCACGGCAAGCTTCCTCACATATCTACGTTGGTCGAACCGCGACTGGAACACACACAGATAGAGGTGAGTCGTGTGAGTGATATGTAAAGGCAAACGCCTCTGACCAAAATAGGCCGTACGGGACTCCAGTTGTGCTTTTACGAACATTGCTGCGAAAGCATCGATTCCATTTGCAAGCCACAACAGACACTGGGGTTTCATAAATCATTGCAACCCAACTGCAAGACAGATATGTCTAGCGAAATTTAATATTTAACTTTACTAACCCTGTTGACAATCCTTGAAATTTGCAATAGTCAACACACTGTTACTATATATGTATCCAGCAGACCCAAAAAATAAAAAAGTTAAAGCTAAACGATGAATGCTAATGTATTGTATTGCTAAAGGTAAAAATTAGTGTAGAATTAAGTCACTATAATAAAAACATGTACAAAATAGTTGTCATAGTATATAAGGATAGATTACGTGAACTGCTGATTGGAAGACAGATGTAATACAGAGCAATTATGCAGTTGACTGTTAACAACGTGTCATTATACATCAGTATAACTACCGTAAACTGTATGATGATATCTGCTTGACAAAACTCCACCAAAAGTCCTCTATACATCAGTAGAAGTCAAACCCGAAATATTTGCCTGAGGTCTGAAACTCACTTCAATATTCCCGCACACCTTCTAAACACGTACCTCTGTTACTGCACCATACAACCGTAACAAAGAAATTTGGTTTATGTTCAAGTTTTGTATAGGCTTCTAGTAATTTGGAATGAAGATGTTTTGCAACGTCTGAGATCAATAGACTTATAACAATCTTTCTAGCTGTATGTAAATTTCATATTTGGAAATTACTTTTTATTGCTTTTGTAAATCACATTTAAAATCACTGACAATGGCACCGTCCCCTTTGCTGGTGGGTTGGCACTAGATCGGTTGGTTAGTACTAAAAATGACAAAAATTTCATCTTCCTCCTTGCTTGTAGTAGATATGAAAATAGCATTGTCCTCCTTGCTGGTGGTTTGGTATTAGATCTGTCAGTAGCATTAGCAACCTTACTGGTGGGTAGGTACTAGGTCTGATTTCAACCGGAAGAAAGCATCATGAGATTTTCCATTTTCTCTGTCTTCAATCTGAAATTAAGCTAGACAATTGACCTTACCATTAAGATGAACATGTCTATGTACATGTATTGAAACTATACCAAGCAACCACACTGAATTCTATTTTAATTTTCTATTTTTAAACAAATTCAAATATTAAGACAAGCCATACTAACAATATATGTTTTACGTTCCGCATAAATTTACTTTGACGATGAGAGCGTTTTGAATCGCTTTGTTTGGAATAATTTAAGAGGTGGAGTCCAAAACCGTAGAGACTGGAATAACTTGTTATCCTGACGGAGTTGTTGTTGTTGTTGTTGTTGTTGGGCTTAACGCCATTTTTCAGCACACGATAGGCTATACATGGCGGCCAGTATTAATGGTGGAGGAAGAAACCGGGAAATCCCCGGAAAGAACCACCGACCCACGAGAAGCTACTGGCAAGCTTTCTCACATATCCACATTCGCCGAATCCTAGACTCGAACCCACGCAGACAGAGGTGAGATGGTAGTGATCCGTAACGAAGAGCGCTTTAGACCACTCGGCCACTCGGGGCCCCTCCTGACGGAGTCAGAAAAGGACTTAGCAGAAGTGCTGAAAGTTGTCAATTTTGTTTCTTCAATAAGTAAATTTAGCTTTTAACCCTTGATATGATAAGTTTTATCAAGCCGTGTGATACATCTTTATCACACCGTGTGATGCATCTTTATCATACCATGCAATACATCTTTATCACACCCCCATTATTGCTAAGGGCATTGATGTGATACATCTTTATCATACCGTGTGATAATCTTTATCATACCTTGTGATACATCTTTGTCATACCGTGCGATACATGTTCATCACACCCCCATTACTGCTAAGGACAATGATGTGATACATCTTTATCATACCGTGTGATGAATCTTTATCATACCGTGTGATGCATCTTTATCACACCACAATATTGCTAAGGATATTGATGTTATACATCTTTATCCTACTGTGTGATAATCTTTGTCATACCTTGTGATACATCTTTATCATACCTTGTGATACATGTTCATCACACCCCCATTACTGCTAAGGACATTGATGTAATACATCTTTATCATACCATGCGATGCATCTTTATCATAATGTGTCATATCTCTGTATCACACCCCCATTGCTTCTAAAGACATTGATGCAAAATTCAGGGTTGTTTTTTTTTTTTCTTTGTATAAAATATTGCCATAAACATTAATGCAAAGTATCGGGACAGATTTTGTCTTTTCAAAATAAATTTTTTGCAGCTTCAAAAATCGGCGTAGTTTTGAGACAAATGACCGTTAAGTTCGCCCTTATTCTTTACACAAGGTAAACATCTCAGATGTGTGCGCGTAAATACATACCACGGATGTGTAAATATACTTTCTGCTCTGTAGATTAGTCATATTATCCAACAATAACAACTATGCAGGATGGTAAGGTTTCCTGGATGTTTACTCTATGTAGCTACAGATTAAAAGTTCACAAGAATACCCAGTAAATCCCTTGAGCTTTATGAATACGGAAATGTACTTTATTTCTCTTGTTACTGGAAAATAAGTGGGCGTGCAAAATACAAGCTTAGCGTGAAGTGCACGCTTTCTTCTCTTTTATCAAGAAATCACAATAGCACGTTTTTTTTTTCCTTTTAACAAGATATCACAATAGCACGTTGTTTTTTTTTTTTATTCTTGTTGGTATTTAATAGTACGCCAGTAGATGAAATGCTATACAATGCCGATGCGATGGTATTTTAGATTTTACTACTTTTTGAAAAGTTTAATTTAAATCGTTGGCAAAAAACGGTCAGTCATAGCGTCAGCTGTTATACAATCGACCTTTTGTACCTCTTGCAAAGACCAGGATGTATGCATGCGATGTCACGGCCATCTTTTCATGCCTACCTCCACAGATATGTATTACACAGATTGATTTACACATTCAAGTTTTTAATACCTGATTAGTGTAGGTGGAAAGAAGTTCAGTTTGTGCTATTGACGTTTTTATTTCATTTCAAATGGTTGAGACGGACAAATTTTGGAGATCGCTGTGTGAATTACGTGAATACAGAAGAGCCAAAACATCACTTTGAACGTAAGTTAAGGCAATATATTCTTTATTAACTATATTTCTTCTTCTAAGGCCCTGGCCACGAATTTAAGATAAAATTACGGCCATAAGGTCACCTGCAAATTATATGTAGCAATTAATTTATGTAGCCCCAACATTTTGCACAAATGGTAGTGCATTTAACAAATATAAATAACTTACATACATATGACACACACATAAAACGAATATAATACTGAGAAGAAAGATTCGTAAGACTAAAGCAGTAAATTTCATAAATATTGTAAGACCTGCACACAGGAATACAATATAACACCAGACGTGTATGTGTTAGGACTAGGGTGCAATGTATGCCACCTTTTTAGATTGCAATAAGCGAAATTAATTGAAACAAAATACAAATTAAAGAAGAGAAACTAAAGAATAAGAAAGCATGTTGATCGTTAATGGATAACCCATACACGTTTTAATACAAGCTTTATTTCCAATGTGGTTGTGAGGGATAAGGGGTATTTTTGTACATCAGGATACATGCTGCAGATTATTTTTTTTTTAAAAAAAAATATATGTTAGACTAAACTAATAAATTGTTTTTCATATTATAGATTAAAATCTGATTTCAGAAATAAGCATATTTACAAGAAACCAATTTAATGTAGCGAAACATCAATGAGATCTGCTTTATTATCTTTATCGTTACGAAAACCAGACTTTACAGCTGATCTTTAATGACCCATATATGAAATGTTCTTATTAACTCTGAATGATATGTTCCAGATATTATCACAAGAAATTTGTTCCCGCTACAAGTTTAGCGCACAGTTTCAAATAAGTAAATGTACAACATATTAAAGAAATGGTGCTGAGCACTAATTTTCACAAATCTTTGAGTTAGATAAATTAAACATTTCTCATTTACCAAAGGATGTGATTAAGTCTAAATTGTTTCACCCTATCTTTTATTTTAAGCACCGCTTTCATGTTTAAATTGTTTGGCCTTGATCAGTTTCTTACATACAGCAAAGAACAGAAATAATCAAAAAGTGATTGTATTCAATCATGACGTAATGTTTTTTTGTTTTTTTGTTTTTTTTTGTTGTGTTTTGCAACTTTTTCTTATTGATAAACATTTGACTTGGCATTTCATTTAGCATTTACTTTCTTTAGTATACTGTTGACTATGTTTTCACCCCAACGCAAGTTATCTATATGGAGACCTGTGATTTGTGTGTTTTGGATTTTTAACGTAGCTTTAACAGTTTTTCAGTCATATCACTACGATGTCTGCAGTGTGGCAGTTTATAGTGATGTCTAGCACTGGGGCATCATGCCACAGACATGTAGCATGATGTCCCACCCAGTCACATTATCCTGACACCAGGCCGACCAGTCCTAACACTAACCTCTTTATGCTGAGCGCCAAGCGAGGCAGCTGTTAGTACCATTTTTTTATAAGTCTTTGGTATGATTCGGCCGGGGATCGAACCCACGACCTCCCGCATCCGAGGCGGACGCTCTAACCACTAGGCCACCGGAGCGGTATGTGGAGACCTAACAACGCAACAGTTTTGTGAATTTATTGTGTGGCCACAAGAGGCTATTATGAGTGTTCTAATTTATCTCCAATTTGCTTTGAACCACTAGCTAAGCTGAAAATAATATAATGATAATGTGTTTTCCGTGAGTCAAAGATTGCGTTATGAAATAATTCGCATAACCTTTTATGAAAAGTCTTTCGCCCCCGTCAATTCTAGTTACAAAATGTTTTGATTCATAAGCGTCTTTCACATACGGTTAGAGAGGGCGAGAGAGTTTACCCTCCTTTCAAAAGGGTGTTACCCCCTAACATTGCCTACATCATTGGGAAAGGCTTAACGAGAGTCACGGGTTTGCTTTAAGACAGGTGAACTCCATGAGTTCTGGGAAAACGAACTGGTCAGGCAGAGTCGCGTCTCGCTTACATGCGATTTGGGAAGGCACCCTCAAAACCAAATAAGGACATGCGTTTGATACTTGCTCATCTAATAATTGCTGACTGTACACTTTTTCAGTTTCCGTCGGACTCCAGGGTTCACGGCCTTTCTACTGTCTGTTCTCTGGGTTTGCATACGTCATAACATAAAAATATGCTGCAACAGCTTTTTCCATGAAACACGTGTACTTTAACTGATACCGTTAGCAGAAAGGAATTATGCTTTAACGTTACTGGTCTAAATTTGCTAATTTAGAATATAAGAAGAAATGCATTATGCAATGCGAGGGATTTTACAATTCCCACATAAAAAGCAATCTTTTTATTGAAATAATACATATTTGCATTACAAGAATACCAAAGATGCTTTTGAAACAATTTGCTGAAAATTCAAATCATGACAATAGAAAGAATCTAGTTTCTTTCGCAAACCTTTTCTAAACGTAATATGTACAGTGTAGTATACGCTGGTGTAAACAAATTATAGCAATGTCATCTACATATAATAAAAGGTTCCAACTGCAAGTTACCAAATCATTCAAACAACACAAAAGGTAAGTCCGAATATGCTAGTCTGATGTACACCGCATGATATTGACAAAGGTATAGATTCTGTACTGGTGAAAAGCCTGAAAATTGGCTCCCTATTGACTTGACAAGATTTAAACTAGACAGAGGACTCGCATTTTATGCACAAAATACGATTATTCGCTGTTTTTTCTAAGTAGAAGATCATCTTTCAACTGAAAATAGTTTCTAAACGTTTTCATTGATATAACTCGTTCGTATTATAAGAAATATTAGATTGTCCCGATTTTCTTTTACTTACCTAGAAAGTGCAAAGAAACACGCGCATTCTTCTTAAAAAGTAACTTGCACATAGATCGACCAACTTCACCACTACCAATTATTAAAATTCGTCTCTGATCTGGTAAAATTATTGAAAATTACGCACAACGAAGAAGAGATGAAAGATGGGAAGGAGGAAGAAGTTGGAAAGGAGGTGCAAGAAATTAATTCCCAGTTCCAAATATATTAATTGCACTTTCAAAACAGTCATCAGCTTATTCGTCCGTAATTTAACTATAAAAGCCAAACGATCAATCAGCGTATCTAAGTTCTATTGTCAATCAATTTCATTTGTGCCTGAATAGTAAGCAAATAAAAAATTATCATGCTACCCGTCAATGTTTGAATTGCTCTTCATATATGTACGACAATGTATGCAAGCTGTTTGCTGGTCTGACCATAAAACCTGTAAAAAACGAAACAGTGCTCCAGCAGGAATTTCGTGCTGAGGGGAGTTGAGGGCGGAGAACGCGGAAGCTGTTGGAAGCACCCCTTAATTTCTATCCAAATAAAAAATTTTTAAAGCTTTTTTACCTCGTTTTAGTATATATATGTGTGTGTATATAAAACCAGTTATTCCTCACGGGAAGACACTATTTACATTCACAAAATGAATACTAAACACAAAAGTCAAGATAAATTCTTGACTCCTACGTATTTCAATGACGGGGTAATTAAAATTGCAAAGGAAATAAAAAAATGGAATAAAGAAAGAAGAAAAATTGATTTAAAAAAAAAAACAAGTCTTAAAACTGGTAAACTAATATCTATTTTATGCGGCCATGAACCCAACAAAGTTGTGCAACAAGGATCAAAGAAGAAATTATCTTGCATACCACGCAAGGAACCAAAATATTTTGACCTAATCCCAGATTGGGAACAAAGGACGGACACCATACGTGGTGACCAATCACCGCCATCTACAAAAGTAAACAAGATAAATACCAAAAACAACCCACAACAAAAAAGAAGTCAAACTTGGAAATACTAAACAAATATGTCCAGAGCATGGTGTATCCGGATAATAGATAAGAGTTATAATAATAATAATAATAATAATAATAATAATAATAATAATAATAATAATAATAATTATTATTATTATTATTATTATTATTATTATTATAATAAAGGAGTCCAGGCTCGGCTAACGTGGGTATGTGAGAAAGCCTGCCAGTAGCTTCTCGTGGGTCGGTGGTTCTTCCCGGGGTTTTCCAGGGTTCTTCCTCCACCATTAATACTGGCCGCCATGTATAGCCTATCTTGTGCGGAAAAATGGCGTTAAACCCTATAACAACAACAACAACTATAATAATAAAGTGCTACAAAATATTTTCTTGGGTAAATATTATTGCAAAATTTGCTTACATCTGATAAACTGATGGCTGGTTGTAGTCTTGATAAGAACGTATCAGGAACGTTTAGATTTACTCATTTAAGACGAACTCCCCACAAGCTTTCAGTTGTAGTTACCAGTTGTATTCTTTACTTATTCGTTCCATATAGGTCTACCCCAGCTTAGATTCAATCGGTAGCATCTCTGGGGACTTGACTGAATGCCCAGTTTGGCGAGTTTTTGATTTTATTTTTTAGAATGTGACTCTTGTGGCTATTAGTTCGTTTTCTGAAATCAGTGGTTTAGCCAACTTGTTGATTGGCACAGAAGATAGATGACATTTTTGGTTCGATATCCTAACTTCTGATTGATAGTGAAACTAACGTCTGTCGTCAAACTTCTGAATTGAACGATGTTGGTCTTGGGCACATGTAACCGGATTAGAAGATATGTGTTTGTTCCAAAGGCACATGCCGTAAAAAACAAAACAAAAAAAAAGGTCTTTTTTATTACGTGCTGGAGGAGGCAACTGGTTAGGAGTAGATTCTGGTGAGAGTCAGATGGTTTAGAATATAGGTCAGTTCCTCTTTTCAAATCCAGACAGATTTTGGACCAGTTTGATGACTCCTACGCAAATTTCATCCCTGTCGCCAATTTCGATCAATTTTAATTCCTTATTATCAATGTATCTGCACCATCTTTGAGATCAAAAGGGTGCTTCATTTAGGGGATTTTGCTCTAGTCTTCCCGTGAAAATATTGACATACCAAATTGCCTTTTAATACACACTGCAGTTCTATTAATTCGTTAGAAGTGTTGGTTCCTGTGGTGCCTTCCACGCGTGGGATGTTCGTGTATAAGAAACATATATCCATTGTTACGAAGGAGAGTGCTGTCTAGTGTCGGGTGTTGCATTGAGGTAGTCCGTTGTATATGGGACATGTGAAGGCAAGTTTTCCACGAAAAGCAGAAGGTGATAATCAACGAATTGAGAAATTTCTTTGGTGGGATGGTTGTTTCCGGAGATGATTTGCCTACCCACAATTCCTTCTTTCCGTATTCAGGGTTTATTTAAAGTGCCCCGGTTTGGGGTCAACTAGTGGGATATGAGTCAGTGTTTTGTCGTTATAGTGATCGACGATATGGATGTATTTTAATGTCTGACACTATTTCAGCGTGTTCAGCTGATGAAGACGGAATCAAACGTATCCACGACAGCAACGCAGTACCCCTTCTCCGATTACACATATGAATTGACACTGCATTTTTTTTCGGGGCCCCGGAAGGCCAATTGTTCTAAAGCGCTCTCTATCCGCGTGGTTTCGAGTCTCACGCTCGGCTAGTATGGATTTGTGCGAAGGTTGACATGGATTTGTGCGAAGGCTGGCAGTAGCTTTCAGTGGGTCGGTGGTTCTTACCGGTGTTTCCCGGGTGCTTCCTCCACAAACTGACTGCCATGTATATTATATCTGTTCTGACAAATGTCTTTAAACCCATACAACGACAATAATTTATAGTATGTGATTGACTTTAAACTATTACGCGACAATATATAGAATTTGATTGCAAATTGGTAAATTTTGGGGATTACCTTCGTATCAGAATCGGTTTCCTAGCTTTGCATGCATCATTTCCTTACAACAAACTTATAACAGCAACAGCTCCCCCTTCCCTCCCCCTTGCCTCTCCCCCCCCCCACTTATCCCTAATATCAGATCAAAATTTGCAATCACAGATAAAATCACCGAACAGAACTTCTATTTACTGTAATCGCAGAATCTTCCAATATTCACTTCTATTGTCAAACAAAGCATGTAGCAATTCCATCTTCTTAGCATTACTGAACAATTGTTCGACAGAAAAGAACAAAGCTTTTATTACTGAAAATAAATCTCAGGCCACATATAGGTGGCATATGAAGTAGTAAGAGTAACTGAGGTTTTAAAACCAAAGAGGGTTTTAGGTCAGAAACCTTCTCCCCCCCCAAATATAAATATATTCTGACATTTTTTCACCACCTCAGAGACCCGCTGTCCCTCAAAAAACCACCCTCCTCCAAATTTTTATCTCAGAAAATGATGAAATTTTGAAACCCAAAGAGGATTTTAGACCAGAACCCTCACCCCCTCCCTAAATTTTGGAGAGATGAGGTTTGGCATATGATCCAATGACATTTATTGATAATGATCTACTACTGTTGTAACCAATCTTTTTCATACCTGCTGACTCTCATTGGTAGGATATCCGTTAACATACTGTCAATAATACGAAACTCACGTATTAAATCGTCCATATCATATTTTACACCTCGCAAATAAGATCGTATTTGATCAAGTAATTTTTTGTAAGTTATACTTGCTGTTTTACAAGAATTTTTTTTTGTTTCAAGTTTAGGTTCAATTTTGTTTTACAAGTGTTGAAAGAGAGACACCGACACCAGATATTATTAACAAAAACGGATTTAATAATGCTCCACTTGAGATTATACCAGAGCTGGTCATTAACAATGGCAAATATGATATTACTCGAAGTATTCTACGGTAGTATTTATAACATTCTTTTACACACCAGAGGTTTTTGTGATAAAATTTATAATATTGTACTAATGCTTCAACATCTTGTTTTGGAATTTCTTCTGATATGTGATTGAAATCGATGATATGTTTTTTCATTATACAATTTTTTTTACACAAAAACAAAAGTTCTGGCACCAGCAATTGAATCAAGAAACTCACGAAATTTATTATTATTAGGATCAGCTATAAAAATTCTGTATTTGTCATAAACATCTGACGAAGTATCCTTATATCCTTCATCTGTTAGTACATATTGTTTCTTTAACCAAGCGTATGAATCAAAACTATTTCCTACTTCACTCTCATACAAATCTGTTTTATTCACCAAATTACTGTAATCGATTTGTTTCATCAATATACCCTAATACTAAGCTCAACTGATCTAACGTGAAATTTTTGAGAACAAGATGTTGTCTGATAATTGTATATGCGACTACAAAATTTGCTAGCATCAGTTTCTTAAGCTTATCTAGTTCAATTGTGAGAAGACCAACAGCAGAAGCTACTTTTAACATTAATTGTTCATATGGTTTTGTGAGTATTGCTTTAATTTCATTGCAATAATTCCGTAATGACAATTGTCTAGAGTAATGGAATGATGGGAATGGAACATCATCTTCTTCACTTATATCATAATAAGAATCAGACTTTACTTGCAACTTTATTTGATTGACTTCTTCAAAAAACTTTTCTCGCTCATCATCACTAAAATTACTAATTTCATCGTCTAAAGTTTTGATTATCTTTAGAGATTTGTTAACAATAATCGGATCAAATTCTGGGTCTTTTTACGTATCATTAGCAAAATTGCGTTTGCGTACACTTTAATAATAAAATCTGCGTCTGACGTCATAGTACCGATTTTAACCAATGTTTCATTGTCATGGTAGTACATACCGAGTTGTTTAAAAATGTCGTTTTTCAAAACTATTGTATAACTCTTTGTTTCTTTTCATTCTTATTTTTTTAGTTTCCGCTAGTTTGTCAAGACGAGTATGATTTTCGTTTATTCGTCTTTCTTCCAGTGTTTTTCCACTATAAGTTCGTACATTTAACAGGTCTGCTCTAATTATTAAATCTATGTTATACGAACTAAACTCTAGAAATATTTTTTTTAGAAGGGTTTCAACTTGTTTTTGTTCTTCTAGACAATTATCAGGATGACAGTATCTGCTTATAATATCAAAGTTTTCTATTGCTTTTTCAGTTGTAGTCCTCGCATATGCACAACGCGAATAAAATCAGCAAAAGTTTCTGGCAATGTTGGATTGTTTAATGATTCGATGCTAAGTTTTTTCAAACTTTGTAACATTTTTGCTGTTTCATTAACGGCTCCAACATCTTTATCAGGGTTTAAAATATTGTCATAAAATGCTTTCGCAACGGTTATAATTGATGGTTCTGACATTATTTTATAGCATTAGATTAAATTTGATCATCGAGTGTGTATATTTGAATTGCTGTCAGTCCTGGAAATGGATGTTTAGCGGCAATAACATAAACTCGAAAATACAAGTACTTGTTAACAGTGTTTTCAGTCGGAATCGTAAAATATTTTGTTGTAATATACGTGTCTGTTGTGCTATACAATGTTGTACAATTAATATCATCATTTGATCCTTCCAATCGCCAATTATAAATTTGACCAACGCTAGGATTTAATCGACCTCGCAAATGAAATTGCCAAATAGCAACTGCAGTGGGACATTTCATTTTGATCCAAAAATTTTCAACTTCTCCGTTGGTCGTCCACTCGTGTCTATCAGAGAAAGCGTAATAAGGATAATTTTCAGGATAAAACGATGATGCGCTTACCTCAAACCCAACTGCTGACTTAAAAAGTGTTGGAATATACCCAACATTGTTTTTAGTTCGTTTTGCACCACCAGATACACTGTCAACATACGCTTTATTTGTCAGATCATTAGGGCTAACAGGAACATATGTCGTAATTATTTTTTTGTCTCTCATGTTTATATTCCCTGACATTGGTCCACCGGATTTTTTAAAGTATGGGGCAAGTTCTTCTTTTAACTGACCATAACTAATAGCATCAGTATTATTAGCTGGCGGTGAAGTTGTTGATAATCCAGTTATTTTTGAGTTATTACTCATTATCAGGTTACCTCCCACTGTGTCACCGGCTTTGTTAAGTTTATTATCTTCAACAGATTTTAGTTGTGCATAACTTACCACTTTAGTGTTATCAACATTTACTGGCGCAGTTGTACGTGTACGCGTTAGTGATCAGCGACAGAACTATTACGATTGACTTTATCGAAGGTAAAATGTCGGTACAAGTTTAATCTGTAACTTTAATATAAGATGACAAAATATATTGTAAAAGAAATATATTTGACTGATGGTCAAGTTAAAAAATTAGCAGCTGCTGTTGCAAAGAAGAGGCAGGTATCATTAAAAATCAACCCTAACGCAGGTGTTTTGGGTATTTTAACAAAATTAATGTTAACCAAAAAACAAGTAAATAAGTATAACCGCGGCAAACCTTTTGTTTTAAATTTAAGTGCTGCACAAATAACAGCGATGGTAAACGACATCGTCGTTGAAGGTGGTTTCTTCGGTCCGGCACTATCTGTAATGGCCAGAACATTAATACCAAAACTTTTGCCGGTGTTAGGTACATTAGGATTAGCAGCAGCGTCTGGAGCAGTATCTGGCGCAACGAAAAAGGCAGTTGAAGGTCATGGAATAAAGAAAATTTTTGTCTAAAGATAAATATAATGCCCAGACGAAAAACAGCAAAAAGAAAGACAACGACGAAAAAAAAAGACACGACCGAGGCGAAAAGGTGGATTTATTCCAATAGCTCCATTACTAGCAGGATTGGCGGGAAGTCTATTGCCAGGTCTGTTAGGACGAGGACTAATGTTGCCAGGAACAAAGAGATGAAGTCGGCTGCGTTAAGTAACTTTGATATACTTGATAAACTGAAAAAAGTAAAAAATTTCAGTGGAGTTTATTCTAAAGATGAACTTATGACGCTAGCGTCTCCAGGTTCGTGTGTTATAAATATACAAGATTTTAATGACGGATCTGGTACACATTGGGTAGCTGTTTATGATAACAATTATTTTGACTCGTTCGGAATTCCACCAAGTGACGCAATAAAAAAATATATAAGTAGAATTCAAGAGACAAAGTCTCCAGAGACGAAGTCTCTTGCGAAAATAATAAATTATTCGTCTAATCAAATTCAACCAGTTGGAACTTCTGCTTGTGGATACTATTGCGTAATGTTCATTAAACAGATGACCATAAATCCAGATTTTTTAAAGTTTATTTTGCAATTTGACAAACAACCTTCTCACGCTAATGATGAGATTGCAATTAATTTTATCTAAACTCACTGATATATAATGTCAACATATTGTCTTAAGTGTAAAACTAAAACAGAAAATAAAGATGAAAAAACAGAAAAAACAAAAAAAATAATAGAATAATGCTGAAAAGTATTTGTGCAATCTGTGGAAAAAGAAAAAGTATGTTTTTAAAGAAATTATCGCCACTGCCAACAACAAAGTTGTCCGGAGCGGGTTGCCCTGACAATATTATTTTAGTACATGATTAATAAATAATGACATCCGAGTGCGATTGTGATAGAGATTTATGTCTTGAGCAAAATAAAATTGTTACATATTGTCAAAAATGCAACAACAGAGAAATAATTGGTTTTGGTATAGATATATATAAATTAATTGGAAAATTGCCGAAACCAAAAGGCGGTTGGACATTGCCAGGCTATAAATATACTGGACCTTATAATCCTCTTGATAAACAACTTGACGAAAACGATAATCCGCTGCCAGGACAACAGCCTTACAATCAAGTTGATGTAATAGCAATGCGCCATGATATCTGCTACAGAGACATTGAACGTCCAGACAACGAACAAAATAAACACAGCTGCGATAAAATAATGTTAGACGAACTTCGTGATATGAAACCTGTAAATATGCGAGAACGTGTTGACCGAAGGCTGGTTCAGGGTTTTATTGGAGGAAAATATAAATTAGGTCTCGGAAAAGAATTATATGATGATCTTGCCTCGAAGACGCTAGCGTCTCAGCTGCACAAACTTAAAAAAACAAAGTTTCCGCGACGTAAAGTTGTCGCAAATGCCGTTGATGATATCTGGGCGATAGATTTAGTTGATGTCTCAAATCTTTCTCAGCTTAACGTTGGCGCTGATGGCGCTCCAAAGAGATATCTTTTTAATGTTGTAGATGTTTTTAGCAAATACGCGTTTAGTATACCCGTTTCGGATAAAACAGGGACATCGATGACTGATGCATTAAAACAAATTATTGTTAACACGGAAAGAAAACCAAATAGAATCTGGACTGATCATGGGGCAGAATTTTTTAGTAAAAAATTTGAACAGTTTTTAGAACAAAATAACATTAAAAAATGTCACAGGAAATGAGGGAAAAAGCGTCATCGTTGAAAGATTTAATCGCACGCTCAACGAAAAAATTCATAAATATTTAACAGCTAAAAATACGAGTAAATATATTGACAATTTACAGAAAATTGTTGACGAGTATAATAGCACGAAACACAGATCCCTTTCGCTAGGCAAAAGGAAAATGTCGCCAAACGACGCGATTGCAAAACCAATATTAGCAAACGAAAATATGTACCGCAGGCATAAATTTAAAGTTGGTGATAAAGTTAGAATTTTTCTAACGAAAAAAACATTTGAGAAAGGATATACTCATAACTGGAGCGAAGAAGCATTTGTTGTTGATAAAGTACTTTTAACAATACCAGTTACATACTCGTTGAAAGATTTATTAGGTGAACCTATAACTGGCAGTTTTTACGAGCAAGAACTTCAGAAAACAGAACGAGATATATTTGTTATTGAAAAAGTTATTAAAAAGCGCGGCAACAAAAGTTTAGTCAAATGGCGTGGGTATAGCGATAAATTTAATAGCTGGATACCAACTAAATCTATAATGATCGAATAAGATTATTATAAATTTCTTCGTATTTTATTAATACTGATTTACATTTTACTGGTTTACATAAAGAAATTAAATGTAATTTTCTTGCACCATCGACTGGCATTAAATTAAATATTTTAACAAAAATAAAATCGTATTTTATATTTCTTTGTTGTCCAGTTATTTTTACGTTTGAAAAAGGTTTTATAAGCTGCCAAAATATTAGATGCTCTGTGATAGTAAAATTAAATTTTATTATATTTTTAGCAATATGGTACTTAACATCATATCGCCCAGTTGTTGATCTGCTTAAATTTGTTTACTAACAATAACATCATCTTCATCTTCGTCGTCATCGTTATGCAAAATATCATTTTCAGTATAACCAGTAAATCTATCACGAGTAAAATAAATTTTCTAAGGTAAAATTTGAAACAAAATCTCCCGAATATAGTTCAGTTAGTCTCTCAGTTAAGTTCATTATTATAATATATCTTTTAAGTTCATTATTATAATATATCTTTTATCTAATTAATAAATAATAAGATGTTTGGAGAAATAAAATATCATCAAAGAGTTAATATACTAAATTACAGAGAATTAGCTGAGGCAATTCGAAATTGTTTGCTGGGACATAGTTTTTATTTTGTTGATGTTATTATAACATTAGGTGAAGCTGACAAATTTTTATTAACAGTAACAGAAAAAATAAAACTTGATACAAATAAAATGATGACATTACGATTTAATCGAGATGATATTATGGAATTTAGTCATAGTTGTCTTACTCGAAATGATCTAGAAAATATCATTAGTTATCGTATTTAAAATTAAATCTATCAAATGTCAACATTGACGTTGCTGATTTTCTTACATTATCAGCTACAAATTGTACTGCACGTGAATTAATTTTATGATATTTTGCCGCAGCTGTTATTGATCTAAATTTTATTTTTTCTCCAGTTTCTAAATTTATTGAAACAACTGATCTTTTTGGATTTTTAAAATTAGAACCGTCAAAACCGGCTCCACGTCTTGTGTTTTCTTTTGGCGTAACTAAATCTAAATTTCCCAAACGATTATCTGTTTTAATACCATTTTTATGATCAATAACTAAACCATTAGGTAATAGTCCCTTAAAAGTTTCAAAAACAAAACGGTGTGCTCTATAACCAACAAAATCAGTTTTAGTTCCACCTACATTAACATTAAGATATCCGTTATTTTGTAAACTTCCAACAACTTTTTTTGTTTTCTTATGTCGAATAATTCCTCGATCATTTGTCTCATATAGATCAAACACTGGGTGAATTTGAAATTCATTTTGTAATGCTAAATTTTCAATATTATGATCATTAACTGCTCCATTTACTCGATAAACTCGCTGTCCTTTTGGAATATCGTCGCAAAGTAAAGTATAAATAAAATCTTTCTAAACATTTTAATTCTTTTCTGCATCATCACTTTTACTGAAATTATCATTCCAGCTGGCGTTGGTGTGCCAGCAGATTTATTAGATATTATGTTAATGACAGAACCTAGTGCATTTGCACAATATAAGTTGTACTTTGGGTGTACGTGATAAAATGCTTGCTCTTCCGCCGTCAATCTCAGATATCTCAAAATTTCTGTCATTATGCTATAAGGATTTCATATCTTAATTAAAAAAATTCAATTAAATATAAAATATTACTATTATATACAATGTTAAAATTGCGAGATCGTGCTAAAAAGAGCATTATCAGATCTGAAAAAATTGCTACAGCATTTTTCGATTACGATAATAGTTACAAACTTGATGATCAAAATATTTTAGCAAATTTTAACTCCACAAGTTTATTTCATCTTTTACAACCTGTTATATCAAAAGAACTTGCGGCTCATAAAAGTATCAAACTTATAGTCCGATATCATACGATTTTATCAAAGTTACATGCAATTGAGGATGTACTTGATGTAATTTTTGAAAGAAAAAGTTTTGACAGCGAAATTTCGGAACCATATCTAACAGCTAAATCAAGAAAAATATTAACTGGAACAAATATTGCCATGGTCGCCGATGAAATACATCAAGAAATAAACAAAAAATTAGAAGAATTTACTGCATCAGGATCGGGTTGGAAATTTGAAATAATAAAAGAAGTTTTATTTCACACAGCAAAATATAACGTGCTTCGCGGTAGCGGCGCTAATAGCGCTGGGTACGTCGATCTCCCTCAAAAAAATTAAAAACAAAAAATGCTGTATAAATGTCAAAAACAATGATGACAGATGTTTTCAATGGTCAATTTTATCTGCAAAACATTCTCAGTGTGATCACCCCGGCAGAATTGAAAAGTATTTGCCATACAAAGACGAACTAAATTTTTTAGGAATAACTTTTCCAGTAGCAGAAAATCATGTACCAAAGTTTGAAAAACAAAACAGTATCTCAGTAAATATTTTCGGACTAGATGAGCGAGAAAACGTTTACTCGAGATATATCTCAGAAAATGCTACACAAAATACAATAAATTTATTATTTTATCAGGGACATTATTGTTGGATAAAAAACGTCAACGGCCTAGTTGGCAGACAGTATAGTAAAAATAAAAATAAAAAATGTTTCTGTTATAAATGTCTGCATGGTTTTTCTGGCGATGGAATACTGCAAGAGCATCTCGAATACTGTGTCAACGTTCAAAGAATAACTATGCCTGGGGAAAAAGAAAAAATATTAAAATTTAAAAATTATGATCATAAACTAAATATTCCTTTTGTTATTTATGTTGATTTCGAGTGTCTACTCGTTCCTGTGGTTGGAGCAGAAAATAATCTGAATAAATCAAGTACTAGAAAAATACAACAGCATATTCCTTGCGGAGTAGCTTATAAAGTAGTTTGTTGCGCTAATGATAAATTTTCAACTCCAATAAAATTGTACAGAGGTAAAAATCCGGCGGTATGGCTATTGAAAAATTTAATAGACGAAGTTAATAAAATTTCTAACAGATTATTTAAAACAGCTCCAATGAAAATAACGTCTAAACAACAACTTGATTTTGATGATGCAGTTGATTGTCATATTTGTGAAAAGTTGCTGGTAGACTCCAACGGAGTCTATGATAAGGTGCGAGATCATTGTCATTTGACCGGCCAATATCATGGAGCAGCTCATACCAGTTGCAATTTAAAATTTCATGCTCCAGATTTTGTTCCTGTAGTTTTACATAACTTTCCTGGCTATGACAGTCATATCATTGTAGAAGCTTTTGGTGATGAAAATATTAAAGCTAAACTAAAATTAAATAATACAATAAAATGTATTCCAAACAATTTTGAAAAGTATATGTCGGTGACGCTCGGTAAATTACGTTTTATTGATAGCCTGCAATTTATGGCAGCATCATTAGATGAGCTTGTAAACAGAGCTACAAGCGCCGGTAGCAATTTCGCTACTCTAAAAAGTTGCTTTGGTGAAAACTATATCAATTTGACAAAAAAAGGTATCTATCCATACGAGTATCTCGACGATTGGAGCAGATTTGATGAAACTTCTCTTCCTAATAAAGATAAATTTTACTCGCAACTCAAAAATAAAAATATCACAGATGACGAATATAAATATGCACAAGATATTTGGAACAAATTTAGTTGTAAAACATCTGGTGATTATCACGATCTATATTTAAAAACAGATGTATTATTACTAGCAGATGTTTTTGAGAGTTTTCGTCAAGTTAGTCATAAAAATTATGGATTAGACCCCTGTTGGTATTATTCTGCTCCAGGATTGTCTTGGGACGCTCTACTAAAAACAAGCAAAATAGAACTGGATCTCTTAACAGATGTCGATATGTTTAATTTTATTGAAAAAGGTATCAGAGGCGGAATTAGCGTTATAACAAAATAATATGCAGTACATAATAATAAATATCTAAAAAAGTATGATAAAAATCTCCCATCTATCACATTATTTATCTAGATTGTGTCAATTTGTATGGTTGGGCCATGTCAGAGCCAATGCCTTGTGGTGGAGTTCATTGGATAACTCCAGATCAATTTCTTAGAGAAACTGAAAAAGATTTACCTAGAAAAATTAATAATGATTTTTCCCATATTTCATACTTTGTTGAAGTTATCTAGATTATCCTAGTTCGTTACATGATCTACATAACGACTACCCGTTTTGTGCAGAGTCAATGATGATTGATTATAGTTTATTATCGCCTGAACAACGAGCAACAACAACAGCAAAAACTTCGATTGTTAATAAGTTAGTTCCAAATTTGTTAAATAAAAGAAATTACGTTATGCATTACAAAAATTTAAAACAAGCAGGAGATGCTGGACTAATTCTGAGAAAAGTCCATCGCGTGCTAAAGTTTAATCAGTCGAGGTGGACGGCAAATTATATTGACTTAAATACGAAACGTCGTGCTGTGGCTGAAACCGAATTTGAGAAAAACTTTTTCAAGTTAATTAACAACTCGGTGTTCGGTAAGACAATGGAGAATATTCGAAAGCGAGTTTCGATAGAAATTGTTAATGACAAATCGCAGAAGTAAATTAGTTAATGATGATGGTTTTGTTAGTATGAAAATATTTAATGAAAATCTTGTTGCAATACAATAACGAAAGACAAATTTAAAGTTAAATAAACTGATTTATGTTGGTGCAGCTGTACTTGATATATCAAAGTGGCTGATGTACGATTTTCACTATAATTTTACCAAAAAGTAGTGGCCAGATTCAGAGGTGCTATTTACTGATACAGATTCGCTAGTTTATAATATAAAATGTGAAGATGTCTATCAGGATATTTACAATAATAAAAATCTATTTGATTTATCAGATTATCCAGCATGTAGTGGATTTCAAGATAATTCGAATAAGAAAGTTATTGGAAAAATGAAAGATGAATTTATGTTTATGTCAGTTAGAGAATTTGTCGGACTAAAGAGTAAAATGTATGCTGTCATATTAGATGACAATAAACTTACAAAAAAAGCAAAAGGTATTGCTCGAGGATATGTGAAAAAGATGATGAATTTTGACGATTTTAAAGCAGCGCTAAACAATAGCGTCAGTTTTATCTAAACAAATGTTATCAGAGCAAATCATCATAAACTTGAAACGGATACAATTATAAAACGTGGACTAAGTAATTTTGATGATAAAAGGTATTGCAGGAACGGAATTAATACACTAGCCCTTGGACATTATGCAAGTAATTTTGTCTAAACATCAGAAATAATGTTGGAAAATTTAACATTAGTCGATGGAGTTAATAACAAAATCAAAAAAATAATGGTTAATAACCAGCAATTATGATTTGAATTTAACGATGAAATTTCAGGTATTTGTTTATGTAAATTTGACAGAATCAAACTCTCCCTTATCAGATCAGATGATAGCAAATATTTTAATTATCTCGAAAGTTTGCGAGACGAGCTTGCACTAAAATATGACAATTTTCATGATCCGATCAGCCAGCAACAGTATACACAAATTAATATAGACTTAGACCGGTCGAAGGTTTTTGTAAAAGGTAGTAAGTATCTTCTCAGTAAGATAGCAATGAAAGAACTGTTTGAATGTCGTCGAAAAGTAACCGGTAGAATTAAATTTTATTTGTATTATTATGACAATAAATCATTCTTAATAGCGAATGCTGAAACATTGTTCATTGGTCAAGAAATATAACTCTGTACACTGATAATCTAAACTGAGAGCATGCCTTAATAAAATCACAATAATCTGAGACTAATGTTAAAATATAGTCCTACAACATGCTTACCACAATCATTAACAATAAACCTATTTCCATTGAGAGACCAACTCTGACTTCTTTAAAAAAAAAAAGATTAAAATGTAAGTCCCTTTTTTCCTGTCAAAGGGGAATTTAATGTAATCACAATCACAGAAGCAAAACCTTAGACAATCTTTGCAACATTTATTTCCACACTTTTATGCCCTATCTTTTTTTAAAAAGGAGATAATACTGTTCCAGTTAAGTTTAAAATCTTTTGTAGTTATCGAACATAGCATATACTGTAACATTTGCTTTGTATTTTTTTATTGGCTAATGAAATGTATGGAGCTGTGAAACTCAGGTGAACGTTGGCACTAATGTTATCAACAACAATCTGATAGTAATTTTAAGGCCTAAACCCTGGTGGCAGTTTTGTATTTGCCGAAATGATAGAAATTCCTCTTGCATAAATGTTAGTAAATAGCCTTATATAAACCATTACGTAAAAACCCATTCATACAGAATATTGATTATTTCTCTGCAGAGTCTGTTCGCAATGGTATAGCGGCTGTGTATTCATTCAACCCACTCGTTGACATTATTGATTAGTATCCTTGGCAACGGTTGATCTATATACAGCCTCTGTATTCAGCCAACATTAGGATTTCGTTTTTCTGTACAAACAGATTTATATAGAAAATATCTTTTAATCAAAAGTCATGTATTTTCTCGATTTATTTTTAATAACGCTTTCAGAATCAGAAAATGTAATGCAAAATTTCATGTTTTCAGAATCAGAAAATGTAATGATGTTTGGTAACTACATGATAATTTTTTAAACATGTACTTATAACTGAATTCATAGCTCAGTGTTAGAATGTTGGATTCTCATACTGACGCCCTGAGTTCGGTTCCCGTCACGGTCAAAATCGACGGGTAGGCTCTGGACTGCCATCGCCATTTTTAAAAAGATGGAAAGCTTCGCTCCAAGGATTTAATGACCTCTCATCACGTTAAACAACGTGGTGAGTGCGTTTTGCACTTACCCCGGGGTTTGATTTGGGGGGGGGTCATTAAATTCGCAATATGAAGCTCTCTAAAATAAACATTACCGTGTGTAAGCTCTCTACCTCATTTGAAGGGTTACCCAGACAGGAACATTCAGAAAGAATGTTTGCCAAAAAGAAAAGTCTAGTGGGGTGCCCCATTTGAAGGGTTAGCCAGACAGGAACATTCAGAAAGAATGTTTGCCAAAAAGAAAAGTCTAGTGGGGTGCCCCATAAACGTCATAAGAAAGACAATAATGTAAGGACCCCACCGAAAAAGGCAATGAAGGGGCCCCACTTACTATGGTAATGTTTATTTTTGTATTTTTGTTTGTATATATAAACTATATATATTATGCATAGTATATATTTTATTTTATTTTTTTTTATTTTATATTTTTATTTTATTTTATTTTTTTATTTTATTTTTATTTTTATATTTTTATATTTTTAGCTTCAGTTTTTTTCTCCCACAAAATTTAGGGGAGGGTTCTAGTCTAGAATCCTCTTTGGGTTTCAAAATTTCATCATTTTCTGAGATAAAAATTTGGAGGAGGGTGGTTTTTTGAGGGAGAGGGGGTCTCTGAGGTGGTGAAAAAATGTCAGAGTTTATTTATTTCTGACCTAAAACCCTCTTTGGTTTTAAAACCTCAATTACTCTTACTACTTATGAGAATGCCACAACTGCTTCAATATTGTAAAGCGACGTCACTAACATATGGAGATGCAAATCATATAATAGGTCAACATTTGCAATCATAGCAAGACTAAACAATCGGACGTTTGTAACATCATTTGGTACATAAATGTAACATTGTTTTCGTCGTGCACAATGTCTCTCATGGAGTGTTCTAAAGTTGAATGTGTGTGTGTGTGTGTGTGTG
>JAECUM010004917.1:0-55213 GCA_016617855.1 Megalonaias nervosa
GGAAGATTTAGGTTGCTTATTTTTGTTATTTTGGAAGGTGAGATAGCTACGGGACGTCACGTATTACAAACCCAAAGTGGACACAAAGTTGGAAGGGGAGAAAGAGGCGAGACACCTGAGAATTTGGAATAGAAGGGAAAAGTGGAGAAGACCCAGACTCACCGGCACAAGGAAGTCAAAAGGGATAGTCGCTGTGGAATTTGGACTGAATCAAGACCATCAAGTTATGAATCTGTACCAAGCAGTGTTCGATTTCACTCGACTCGACTGATGATGAGATAATTCTATCGCTTAACAGATCGGCTATTGGTATCATCATATTTGTATTTGAAATTCGTTGAATAAGTTAATTCAAAAGGAAAGAAGTGTATCTTTCAATCGCAATGCATTATTACTTTTCTTTATGAACTTTATTGTCAGGAATTTTTATTAAATTTTGTCTTTATTTGTAACGGGAGCTCGTGTTATTCTGTTCTATATACCTGCTCAGATATTTATCTATTCCACCCATAAGTTTCACACTTTATATTGATATTTACTCGTTCCGGGCAAATTACACCGTCGGCGATCACCTTTAGATAACGATAACCAAACCCATAACACCCACCCCAACAAAGCTGGGAGGGGAGTTATGACATAGAACATAAGAGGATCCAGATCATGCATAATTACTTGGCCAGCAAATCTTGGGACTGTTTTGAAAATCAAAATTAAATATCATCACCATCTCTTGCCGGGATATGATAATTCTAAAGTCAATTATTCTGATTTATTTATTTTAAATTATTTCAAGATATGCAATACCCGTATTGCATTAAGAGTTGAGTTTTCCATGCATAATAATGTATCAATTTAGTGTGTCAAGATTATGTTGAGGTGCGAAATAATGCTTCATCTACAAGACTGTAGCATTAATTTCCCATTGCTATTCATCACTGATAATGCCTATCATATGTGATTTGCCCCACCCCCTCGAAATGATTATATTAGATCGTCGTCAATATTTTCTGTGGTTGTGTATACTGTGTTTTGTACTTAGTGCGAGTATAAAACTTGTTCAGGTCCTTGTATTTCCATAATGTTGTGATGGGTATTGAGAAAAATCGTTAATGACATCAACTCTACAAGCCCCGGAAGATCAACAATATGTGGAAGCAGATTCATATGTTGCATGTTATTGTGCCCTATTCGTTCCAACAGATCTTTCTATTTCTATACTATTGTGATGAGTATTGAGGAATTCGACTAATGCAGTGGTTCCAACCTTTTCTGGTCAACACCCTAACAAATATTGTTTCTGAGCCTGGCGATCCCGTGTTCACATTTTCATAAGTATTGCTATTCTCAAAAAAGTCCTGGAGACCTCCATAGCGTCTGTTTTGGGTCGCCACCTCGGGGTTGGTAACAACTGGTCTAATGGTACCAACTCTACAAGCCCAGGAAGGTCAACAATAAGTGGAAACAAGTTCCTATGTAGGATATTATTGTGTCCAATTCGTTTCCAGCTTGGAACGTGCCTGTGTCATACCTGATATTCTTGTGAATGGTGGAAAACAAATTATCTCACCCTTCTGAAATACGGTATATCAAAGCCAGAAATATGGAGTTAGCCCATACATTAGTGACTTCAACCATATGGTGGAATTTTGTTATAGAAGCAATGTGACACAAGATTGTGATGGAAAAAATGTGCTCAACCGCAGAATGGCATTTTTGTCGGAATTTTGATTTAATACTAACCTAATACTGATGTTACTATTCATTATTGTAAGTTCTTTACTATGCAGAACTTGTTGCTCTGTTTTAATGTACGAAATAGTATAAGTTTGAAATCGTATAAATATGAAAGGAACTATGTTGAAATGGTGTAACAGTGTGAATATTGAAGGTGTCATTGTAACATATAGCAATTTCAAATTGATGTCTGGGATTTTTGCACCAAGTCAAATCTTTGGTATGTATAAAGACGCTAGCATCAAAATGCTTCCGGTAGGGACTTGATGGATTATTAATGAGGTCTCTTTTGATAACTATGTCAGGCGAAACTGGATAAGGGGTGAATATTGGGTTTTGTTTATTTGTAATGCCATGAGTTGAAATGTTGCAAAAACAGCATTTGTACCTGTTGAAATGTTTGTAATAAGCTGATACTTTACAGAGACTGGTATATTAAGGGAAGCAGGAACATGTAGAATTTCCCAAACCCCGGAGGGGTGTGTGTAAATAATGGCGGTTAGGTAAACCTAAAGTCTGATTGGGTAAGTTAGTGGTTTTGGGTGTGTTTCCCAGGCTAAGTCTTGTATTTTATAAGTGACTTACTCAGCAGAAACATGCAGTCCGTTTTTAGCGTGAGGCAAAAACGTCTTTCATCTAAGGAGGTGAAACCCAGGTAAAGGTTGTCCAATGGACATGTATTTGAGTGTCTATGAGAGACACGTAACCAGGGGAGTAAGGAGGCGGTTCTGCTAAAGGGAAAAAAAAGCAAACATGAAAGCAAATAAAGATAGCGTTCTTAATTTCAAACATTAATTTTTCTTGATATGAGTCTCGAGATAGGTGTTTGAATTGATTTATCTTAAACGATATATGGATCATGTATGTTAAGAATTGATCATTATTAAGTTTACAAAGTTTACAATAGTGTAGTTAAGCTAGGAAGTGAATCTTTTGTTTGATCTATTTGTTTAACTGCGATGTGAATTCTTTTAACCTATGAACCTATGGGTTGTATTAACACTGGAACATCAATGTGGGATATACGATTGTTTATTGGCAGCCGTATGTGTGCATGTGTCTGACATTTAGTTCAAATAGTGGTTAATAGTTTGCACAACAGTGGCTTACTTGTCATTAAGCGAGAGCAGACTAGGCTATCGATCAATTAGTAATGGTAACTAGTTCTACTGGAGAAATACAGTAATTTTCATGTACTATGTTAACTGTCTATGGGAAGAGAAAAAATCGAGTGTATCTAGATAAATACGGCATTTGTTTGTGTTGAATGCAATCCTATGACATGAGGCTAATTAGCAGTGAAATGTTTGTTGTTAAATTTGATACAGGCTATACTGAGTGTATCAGAGAGCGGAAAGTATGTTCTGTTCAAAGAGTAAAGAAACGAGCAGAGATGTAGGCCACACTGAATTCATTTTTATTAGGAAAGTAGCTTCCACGACTGCTATAAAAGTGAACGACGGAACATGAGAGTGGACGACCAGTAATATACTGGACTACCGATATAGGCCAATAAAGGCGGTGACGTACGAGCAGGCCAGAGGGAACAAGAGTATTCCTGTACTACAGTCGACAAGGTCCGACAAGATTCTGAAGAGTGGCCAGCAACCAGTTATCAGGTTAAGGAGACGTGCCGGACAATTGAAGTTCGAAACACTCACTCGATTTTGTGATAAATTTACCATATCTATGGAAACGGAACTGCTAATTGCATTTTAGAACTATGTACTAATTTACTTTCTGGCAGAAGTTCATCCTACAGTTGGTCTTGTACAATTTCATTTTGTTTATCTTATTAATTAAATTGTTATATTCTGTTGTTCTATTATATATGTCTGCTCAGATCTTCATTTATTCCATCCATTAAATTCATATTTTCATATTCGCTCGATCCGGGTTATTACACCGTAGTCAGTCATCTTCTTGACATCCATTACTACTATCAAATGAAATACCCCACCACAAATGGCATAAATGTTATCGGGACTATTTTGAAATGGCATAAATTTGATAAAGACTGTTTTGAAATGGTATATAGTTGATAGGGACTATTTTGGAAAGGGACAAATGTGATAGAAACTATGTTAAAATGTATAAATTTGATAGGGACTATTTTGAAATTGTCTAAATTAGATAGGGACTCTTTTTGAAGTTCTATAAATTAGATATGGACTATTTTGAAATATTATAAATTTGATAGGGTCTATTCTGAAATGGTATAAATTTGATAGGATTATTTTGAACTGCAATACGACTCTTTGAATCGTTAGTAGGTTTCACTCCTCCTCGATTCACATCGAAATTCCCTTGTTCCATTTTGTACATTTTTACTGAATCACAGATACGAATGTTCATATAAGATTAAGATTAAAAACGGACACCTCGGACTTAATTGTGTCTAAATTGTGTGTTCAAGGCATTTTCTCTGCAGTTTAAACAGATGACTTGGTTACCGCTAGAGCTATCCCTGGGGCTAGATGAAGTCATGTAATGTGAACAGGAGCCTATAAATAGCGGTGCATGCATCGTAGTGGCAGGAAGCTGTCTGAATAGCAAAGCATAAAAATGTAAACAGAAAAGAATTTCGGATTTATATTCAGAACCCAATCAGAGGTCATAGTTTATAATCACATAACCAACATTAAATTTTGTTTCAGACTAGAAAATTCCAAAACTAAATTAAATTATTATTCTCATGTAATTTAAAGTAGATTTATTACATGTTTGCTTTGCATATGACTACCTTTTACTTATTATGCACTGAGAGATCACGCTACTATATAAGAATACATTATGGTCAATCCATTAAATTAAACTGGTACTGTGCATGGGAATAATATAATTATATTCATTATAAAAACTGCGTATTACAACATTGACTTCTGGCTTGTAGATAAGCAGTTATGAGCTCTATCTTATCATTGCGTCACTGTTTATGCTGTGATCTAGTCGATATTATACACATTTATCTCTCCACCACTTCTCCCAAGAACCATCCTTACTTTCCTAATAATAATAATAATAATAATAATAATAATAATAATAATAATAATAATAATAGTAATAATAATAACGTGGACTTAACACAGTGCCTAATCTTTAGAAGCTCTAAGCGCTTTACAATATTAAATAACACATAAAACGTATCAAACGACAATATTACATAAACTATCATCATGAAACTACACAACAAAAAGATGCTGAAAATAATTAAGGAAGCAAACATTATTAAGTCTTTAAGTCTATTCATGTAGTCGAAATAGGTGTTTTTTAAAAGCACTTTTAAATGAGATCAATGTCTTTGTGTCTATGGGCAATTCATTCCAAGTAGCTGGGCCCTGGTACGCAAAAGAACGTTGTCCATATGATTTCGTTTTGACAGTGGGAATAATGAGAATGCGAGTGTCGGAAGAGAACCGTTAATTCCTAGATGGAGTGTACACATGGTTGAAGTCTGATAGGTATATTGAACTGGAACCAGTTAACAATCTGTAGCGCAGTGAACAGATTTTGTGTTGATTCTGGATTGAATGGGGTAGCCAGTGAAGGTGAAAGTTACAGAGTAGGGTGGAGGTGTACTCAGTTCTTCGTACTCTAAGAATGTTCGGAGCAGACGTGTTTTTAACTTTTTGAAGTTTCTGTAGTAGATACTGAGACGAACCATAATTTTCATGACTAACTTTACGAAATCTCTCGAAAACATCTGTTAGTAATAATACATCTGTTTTCAAATATAAATCATGATAATCACCAAGTGTCTTACAACCAAATTCATTCCAAATTTCCTGTGCATATTTGTAATCGTCATCTGTAATATTTTCATTTTCTAACTGAGAATAAAATTGATCTTTGTTAGGGAGCTACGTTTCATGAAATCTGCTCCAGTCGTCGAGATACTCATACGGAAAGACACATTGTTTTGTCAGAGAGACGTAGTCTTCACCAAAGCAACTTTTTAAATTATTGAAACTGCTACAACCTTTTACAAGCTCATCTAATGGCGCTGCCATAAATTGCAGACTGTCGATGAAACGTAATTTGCCAAGCGTAACTGAAATATACTTTTCAAAATTATATTATTTAATTTTAGTTTAGATTTAATTTCCTCATCGTCAAATGCTTCGACAATCATATGACTATCATAAACACGCAAATTATGTAAAACGACAGGAATAAACTTTGCGCATGAAATTTCAAATTACAATTAGTATGTGCTGCTCCGCGATATTGGCCGGTTAGATGAGAGTGATCGCGCACTTTATCGCTTGAAGGCAGAGGTTTCTTGCAGATATAACAATTAACTGCCTCATCAAAATCAAGTTGTTGTTTGGATGTTATTTTTATTGGAGCTGTTTTAGATAATCTGTTGAAAATTTTAATAATATCGTCTATTAAACTTTTTAGAAACCACACGGCAGGATTTTTACCTCTGTGCAATTTTATTGGACTTGAAAAATTATCGTTAGCGCAACAAACTACTTTATGAGCTGCTCCACAGGGAACATGTTGTTGTATTTTCTGGTGCTTGACTTATTTGGATCATTTTCTGCGCCTGCCACAGGGACAAGTAGACACTCGAAATCAGCATAAATAACAAACGGAATATTTAATTTATGATTATAATTTTTAAATTTTAATGCTTTTTCTTTTTCTCCTGGTATTGTTATTCTTGGAACATTAACACAGTATTTAAGATGCTCTTGCAGTTTTTCATTCTTACAAAAACCTTGTAAACAACGGTAGCAGAATTATTTCATAATTTTATTTTTATTATATTGTCTGCCAACTAGGCCGTTAAAGGTTTTTATCCAGACGTAATGATTCCTATAAAACAGCAAGTTCATTGTCGATTGCGAAGCTTTTTCTGAAATATACTTTGGATAAACATTTTCACTCTCGTCAAGACCAAATATATTAACTGAAATATTATTTTGCTTTTCAAACTTTGGTATTTGATTTTCTGCAACTAGAAAGTCAATGCCATTAAAATTTAATTTTGACACGTGACTAAACTACTTATCGAGGCGATCAGCATTTTTTTTCTGCTGGAAACTTCGGAGAAAGAAATAGAATAGCCCACTGGAAACATCTGTTATCAATGTTCTTTACGTTTATGCAACAGTTTTGGTTTTTAATTTTTTGAGGGAGATCAACGTAAGAACTACCGCGACGTTACATTTCACTGTGTGAAACAAAACTTCTGTTATCATTTTAAATTTCCGACCTGATCCTGATGTAGCAAATGCCTCCAATTTTTTATTTATTTCCTGATGTATTTCATCATCGATTGAGGAAATATTTGTTCCAGCTAATATTTTTCATGATTTAGCTGTTAAATATGGTTCGGTAATCTCGTTTCTGAAGTCTACATTTTCAAACATAATATCAAGTATATCTTTTTGAGGTGCATGTAACTTTGATAAAATACATGAAAATGCATTATTAGCTTGATACTTTTAAGTTCTCGCGTTACAGTCGGATGCAGAAGATGAAACAAATTTGCAGAGTTAAAATTTGCTAAAACATTTTGATTATCAAATTTATAACTGTTATCAAATCCTGCAAAAGCAGTGGTTATTTTTGTAGGTTCTCGTATAAGGCTAGTTTTGGCTATATCTCGCAATTTCAGCATTGTTATATAATATTACATTATATCTAATTGATTATTCGATCAATATCTCACCGCACAATGCGAACGTGCTAGTTGAAAAACCAATTGGAGATATAAAATGCTTATAGTATAATCAAACAAAATATGACAAGCGCAAGCGAGCAAGAATACTATCATGTTCATCCCAAGTATAACGTATACGCGGGAAATATGTTAGGGTCGGTGATTCACGTCGAATACGGACAACCGTTTGGTAAATCAACACCAGCTGGTCATAAGATTTGCGTTAAAGGTGATAATGCTGAGAAAGTCGAAATGCTAAGGAAAGATTTTATTTACACTTTGTTTTGCGGAGACATACCAGCTGGACAACGAGTATATCATGTCAACGGCGTGGTTACTGATGATAATATTGAAAACTTGTCTTTGCAAGATGGATTTCGACCACATCCCGTGTTTAATTTATATGAGGCTAATGATCGAGGAATTATACGAAAAAGAAAAACGAAAAAGTGCTAGAAAAAAATAAATAACAATGGTTATCTTAAAATAACTGTTAGAGGAACACTAACCGATCCAGTTAATTATCAATCACATCGTTTTGTTTACGAAACGTTTAACGGACCTATACCTCATGGTTTGGTAACAGTCCACGTCAACGGTGTTAAAACTGATAATCGTTTAGAAAATCTCGAACTTCTTCCGCCTAAAGAAAATAACAGACGAGGACGAGTAGGTGGTATTAATTTCAGATGTTCTGCTAAACCTATAATATCATATAACATTAGTACAGGTGAGGAACTAGACTTTCCTTCGATACCAGCTGCAGCAAAACATTTTAAAATTCATCCACAATCAATAAAAGATGTAGCAGATGGCAGAACCAAATCAGCAACATCACAATCAACATTTGACAGAATTATCTTTAGATATGACGATTAATTATATTTTCTTGCTCAGTTTTGGTACGACAATTATGAGCAAACATTAAAACATCATTTTTATTAAATTTCAGTGTAATAAACGCACTGTCATTAAGTTTATTTTTTTCTGCCGCTGTTTGCAAAATCTTATTAGAATCACCTTGCATAACAATAATGTCAACAGAATAAGAACTATACCCTGATAAACATTTTCGCACCGTTTCGGCTAATTCTCTGTAATTTAATATATAAACTTTCTGATGACACTTTATCTCGTTAGTCATTTATAATAATAAATTAGATAAAAATATATTATAATTTGGATTTAATGAAACGACTTGCTGATATATATGCTGACGTTAATTTTACAGCAGGAGATGCTATAGTCGCAGATAAACACAACTCTGTTGAAAACACAGAAGACGACATTTTATTTAACAATGACAATGAACAAGACGAGATCCTGGACGTGGCTGATAAAAAAAAAAATTACAGTAGACCGACAACTGGACGATATGATGTTAAGTATCATATCGCCAAAAAAATAATAAAATTTAATTTTACTATTGCCGAGCAACAAATATTTTGGCAACTTATAAAACCTTTTCTTAATCTGAAAATTGCATAAAATATGATTTTATTTTTGTTAAAATATTTAATTTAATGCCAGTCGATAATGCAAGAGAATTACATTTAACGTCGTTGTGTAGACCGGTCAGATGTAAATCTGTACTGCTAAAATTTGAGCAAATTTATAAAATATTATTTCAGTATTGATTTAGTTGGAACCCAGCTGTTAAATTTATCACTGTATCCTCTCCATTTAACTAAACTTTTATTATCTTTTTTCCTGATAACTTTTTCAATAACAAATGTATCTTGCTCAGTCTTTTATAATTCCTGCTCGTAAAAACTACCAGTATAGGCTCACCCAATAAATCATTTAGCGCGCATGTTACAGGTATTGTCAGTAAAACTTTATCAACAACAAATACTTCTTCACTCCAGTTTGGAGTAAATCCTTTTTCAATTTTTTTTTTTCGTCAGAGAAATTCTAATTTTATCACCAACTTTAAATTTATGTCTGCAGTACATGTTTTCATTTGCAAGAATCCGATTTTTAATTGCATCATTTGGTGACATTTTTATTGATCTGTGCTTCGTGTTATTATATTTATCAACAATCTGCTGTAGATCGTCAATATACTTATTTGTATTTTTAGCTGTCAAAAATTTATGTATCAGCTCGTTTAGTGTGCTGTTAAATCTTTCGACGACAACGCTTTACCTTCGTTTCCTGTAACATATTTTTTATGTTATTTTGTTCCAGAAACTGCTCAAGTTTTTTATTAAAAATCTCTGCTCCATGATCGGTCCAGATTCTGTTTGGTTTTCTTTCTGTACTTGTTATTATTTATTTTAGTGCATCAGTTATCGATATTCCTGTTTTATCCGAAACAGGTACACTAAACGCGTATTTACAAAATAAATATCTACAACGTTAAAAAGATATATTTTGTTATCGTTAAACTGAGCAAGATTTGACACATCAACTAAATCTATCGCCCAGATATCGTCAACGGTATTTGCGACAACTTTACGTCGCGGAAATGTCTTTTTTTAGGTTTATGTAGCTCTGTTGCCAGATCATCATACAATTCTTTTCCAGGTCCAAACTTATATTTTGTTCCTATCATTCCTTGAACTAACCTTTTATCAAATCTCTCTCGTAGATTTGTAGGTTTCATATCTTTAAGTTCATCTAGCATAACTCTATCACAGCCATGCTTATCTTATTTGTTATCACGGTAGCAGATATCGTGACGCATTGCTATTGCATCAACTTGATTATAAGGCTCTTGTCCGGACAGCGGATTACCATTTTCATCTAGTTGTTTATCTATCGGATTGCATGGTCCAGTGTATTCATGGCCTGGGAATGTCCAACCTCCTTTTGGTTTTGGTAACTTGCCAATTAATTTGTTTATATCTATACCTGTTCCAATTATTTCTCTGTTGTTGCATTTCTGACAGTATGTAACAATTTTATTTTGCTCCAGACAGAGATCTCTATCACAATCACACTCGCATATCATTATTTATTAATCGTCTACTAAAATAACCTTGTCACACATTCAGCTCTTTAAAAACATGCTTTTTCTTATTCCACAGATTGCACAAATACTTTTTAGCATTATCTTATTATATTTTGTTTTTTCTGTCGTTTCATCTTTATTTCCTGTTTTAGTTTTGCATTTGATACAATGTGTTGACATATTCCTTAGTTTAGATAAAATTAATTGCAATCTCATCGCTAACATGAGAAGGTTGATTGTCAGTCTGTAAAATAAATTTTAAAAAATTGAATTTAGACTGGGACATTTGTTTTATAAACATTATACAATAGTATCCACAACCTGATGTTCCACTTGGTTGAATTTGATTAGACGAACAATGTATTATTTTATATTTTTTGTTGATAGTTGTTATTGTAAAGTGCTACCCAGTGTGTGCCAGATCCGTCGTTAAAATCTTGTATATTTATCACACACGAACCACCAACTGGTGCATTGTCAAGTTCATCTTTGGAATAAACTCCGTGGAAATTTTTTATTTTTTTTAGCTTATCAAGTATATCGAAGTTACCTAACGCGGGCGTGTTCCTGATAATATTAGTCCTCCGCCTAATCCAAGCAGATTGGGCAACAGACTTCCCGCTACTCCCGCCAGTAATGGTCCTATAAATCCGCCTTTTTTCTTTTTTTTTTTTTTTTTTCGCGATCACGTCCTTTTTTTCGTTGGTGTCTTTCTTTTTGCTGTCTTTCGTCGTGGCATTATATTAAAGTTTTATACAAAAATTTTCTTTATACCGTCCCCAGAGACAGCCTTTTTGTTGCACCAGATGCTGCGCCAGATGCTGCTGCTAATCCTAATGTAGCAAATACAGACAAAAGTTTAGGTATTAACGTTTTGGCTATTGTGGCTATTGCCAGACCAAGAAAACCGCCCCTCACCGCATTTATTTGTGACGCGCTTAGATTTCAAACAAACGGTTTACCGCGATCGTATTTATTTATCTGTGTTTTAGTTAGCATTAATTTTGTTAAAATACCGCCCGTTGTCAATGAATTAATTTTTAGTGATACCAGCTTTTGCTTAACATAAGCAGCCGCTAATTTTTTAACTTGACTGTCAGTCAAATATATTTCTTTTTCAATGTATTTTGTCATATATTAAGAGAGTTATATTAAACTTGGACTGTCATTTTACCTACAATAGAGTCAATTGTTATAAATCTGTCACTGATCACTAGCGCATAAACGTACAACACATCTGCTGAAACCATACCTAATGTCCAGGTAATTTCAATATCAGCTGTCGAATCAAAACCTCGCTCGTTGCGTGTACTAACATCAAAATAAAATATCGGATAAAGTGTATGAAATTCTTCTACTGATATTTGAGATCCATCTCCAACGTCCTGATAATTCTGCACTGCGTCTATAAGATACATTGTACGGTCGAGTAAGATTTTTATTAATGTCATCCGCGAAATTGCATCCTATCGCTCGTTCCAGATACTGCTTGGAATTTATTCTAGCGTATATTCTCCTAACATTAGCTTTATCAAATGTTGCGCTATTTTGTTGCTGGTTTCCACGTCGCACTTGTCGCTGAAATACAACAAATATTTGTTGTGGAAGTGGTTTTCTTGACGTTGTTGTGACGCGCCATGTGTAGTCGGTAGTATTTGGAACTGCAGTCTGATATATTTTATGCTGCTGAAAATAAATTTTCTTCGTATACTTTTGAAGCATATCATTTAATTCTACTGCTTTTGCGAATGACAGTGTTATTCGTGGCATCCATAAAGCAAGTTTGTTTATAATAAATTGTACATCAACACCGCCAGCTTGAAGGAAACAATCATTTTGTTCTGCCCGATCTAAAATAAGTGTGTGATTAACTCCACGAAACACTTTATTGTAATCGCGACAAAATCCAAATATTGTACTCAACGGCATCATCATTGTAATTTTTACGTGATTCTGTTGCAAGTGCTTTTCTCCTAGCATAACCATCATTGTAACGTATATTTCTTACGCTAATTGCGTTATTAATCAAATTTAACATTGTAACACCGTCCGCTGCTCCTGGTGGTTTTATACCAAGATTATTACAAGCAGCAGTAAGTGAAACTCTTGTTGCGTCTGCGTTAGCGCTAACAGCTGGTGGGGCTATACCAAAATTGACTGCATTAGCAACAAGAAAATCTCTTACAATTACAGCATCTGCAGCTGCATCAGCCCCATGCGCTAATGCTCCTCTTGAAATAAATTCACCTGGCACAGCTGCACCAGTTCCAGTATCTTTAAACCACATCATGTTAGATGCAGTCGATCTAGAGTAATCGTCACTAAACGAAATAATACTTAGTATTGTACTTGCAACTTGTAGGTGACTTAAAATATCTTTCACTGTTTGATTAGCTAGCTGATAGCTAGCACTTTTAAATAAGCTCCAACCGTTGTTTATGAGGGCTACTTCTGCTCCAGCTGCAATTGCAGCAGGTGGATTAGCTACTGTCATAATCTGACTACGAATTGCTTTATGAGGCAAAAGAAATACATCCTCATCGCGTGTATTAAATGTTCTAACGCCGACTTTATTAGGCTGATTAGAATTTTCCTCGAGATATTCAGCATACTCAAATTATGTTACTGTATCATCTACGTCATAGGTCTCCGCCAAGTCGAGGTAATCTTTAACAGACATTTTTTATTTATTAGATTATATAAAATTTGGTGCTGTTGCCTTAGATATTAATTTTTGTATAATTTGCTCTCCTCCTGGCGATAAATGTTTGTTTTGTTGTTGTTGTTGTCTTTATCATTGCACGTTTAGTTGCTTCCGTCGGTGCGATTTCTGATATAACTTGTTTTATTTCTGGCCTATTGCCTTTTATTTTATCAGCAGATGCAGCTCCGGTCGCAAAGGCTTTTAATGCGTCCAGTGCGATTGGCACAACTTTATACGCTATTCCAGGAGCACTTTCAATAATTTTAGTAAATATATTTCCTAAAAATCCTCCAACTATTTTTCTTTTGTAAACTTTTTTCTTTGTCTCATGTTATACAACGAGGTTGTACAAAACTCTATTGCGCTCGTAGGTGTAGGTAATAAGTAACAACTTCATTATTAAGATCAAGTTGTGTTCCAGACTGATCCATCAATTGCATATTATTTCTGTTATTTGATCTTCAGTACTTAGCGGATAATAAAAAACCTACCATGGATTAATTTGCATTAGTGAACCCGGCGGAACGTCCGGCGAAAAACTGTATATTGTTTGTCCTTTACTGCCTTTAGCCGAATAAGATCTAGGTGCAATAGAGCAATTTATTAATGTTGTGTTTACGCCAGTTATATTTACTGGCAGATCACCGTCATATCTTTCAGTTTGTTCTGTATTTGATCCGTATCGTCTATGATAAAATCCGATCAGTGACTCGGTGCTTGCTGGAGATGAAAAACCCATCATCATATTATTCTTTAATGTTATTCTAGCGCGTAGTGTATTATAATTTGGTGTTAGCTCAAAGTTGTCAGCGTCCACCGTGTTGTCTTTTTTTTTTTGCAATAACCTCTTTTTATTGTTTTATTTAGATCAGTGATATTATAGGCACCTTGTGGAATTGTAAATCTTATCCACGACGACAATTTCGGTTGAAATGTAAATTTATCATTAATATTAGTTTTTACGTTAGCCATGGAATGCCACACCGTGCAGGAAATTAGTCCAATTTCATATTTTTTTTCTCAGGATCCAGTTGTATCGGCGGAATATAATTAACTGAAAAATTTGCGCTATCTTTTGCAGCGGTGCTAGAGTCGAGTAATAATGTTGTTGACATCTTTATTTATTAGATTATATAATTATCTCGCCTGCGATTACATCGTGGTGTAAAATCTCGTATTCGTCTGATGCTAGTAATTCTTTCGATCTTAGATGATCGAGTATATCAACTACTTCATTTTCAATTTCAACACCAACATTTCCAGCTTCTTTCGATGATATCAACAGCATCAATCTGCCGATGTTGTCATCTGTTTATGTAAATACTCTTACTCCAGTTCCAACTTTTTTTAAAGCGATCTTTATCGTAAAGATCAAACAATTCTTTAAAGTTATATTCTTCAACAATTTTATCTTTAAATGATAATACTGTAATCTTAAAAACTTTTGCAATAATGCCATCTCTAAAGATGTTATTATGTTTATAAAAGATCTTTCGTTTTTGTAACTTCTTTCATATCCTCGTAAGCTTTCTTATCGGCTTTTATAATAGCGTATAGTTTTCAATTAGTTCATCGTATCTGTCATTTTCCCAATTTTCAATACCATAAACGCTAATTTTGTATTTTTTTAAACAAAATTAGCGTATTCCAAATTTGATATTTTATATTGCGCTAGCTCTAAAAGCTTTTTCTTCGTTTGTTCATCTAATATAACCGCTTTTTGGCTAATGTCCCCTGTTACAGTCGACCTAAATATTGGTCCTCAAACTTCACTTTCCATAACTGCCTCAAATGTTGTTTCACTTGCCATAACTTGCTCTTGTTGACTCTCCGGCACAGTTGGCTGTAACCTTTTTTTAATTTCATATGGAATATCGATTAACCGATCTAGTTCAGTTTGTCTGGCAGTAGGGTTATCTATATGCGCCAAAAGTGGCATGGCCCGTATTCGGTCTTCATCTAAATATATTGCTTCTGTGTATTTTTGCTTTAAAATATCGTATACTCTTAAATTTTTGAAACTGTATTTTGTGTCGAACGACTTATACTCGTAATCTTTTATTTTGTTGTATATATTTTCTAGAGCTTGTTTGAATCTTTCTCTGTCTTGAACATCCAATCCATGCTCTTTTCTAAAAGCTTCTTTCTCAGCTTCTTTTTCCTCACACCCTCCCTCATAGATTTATCAATTTTACTTTCCGTTTTTTGTTGTTGTTCTTTTATATCCTATATCATCTCCATCATCGCATCCAACATTCTTCCCGTTGGCCCAAGTGTCACCCTCTGCGATAATCTTCGTTCAAGTTCTAACGGATTACGAATCAACCATTCTATCTCAGTTCGTCTTCTGTCAGGATCAATCATATACTCTGTAAGGGCCTCAGCCAACCTTCTTTTTTCTTCATCAGATTTTGCAATAGCGGTTTCTTGTTGTTCTTTAATTAATCAAAGTAAACTTTTTCCTGCGACGTTTTAAGTTCTTCTTCCGATAGCAGTGAGGTTTCAGGTTGTTTTCCAAGTAAAGCCTCAGTAACTAGTTTTAAAATTCTAGCTGATTCTTCCGCGGCAACTACTTGTCCACGTCGTGTTTCTTTTAACTTTTTCCTAAATTCTGCATGAGACTGAGCATTTTTTTTTTTTTAGATCTTCTATATATTTTCTGTACTTTGCTCATTTATCCATATTAGTCAATAACAGTTTGATAAAACTTTACTCTAGATAATTTTTAATACAGCAGCGGAACATTTTTTTTATATCAGGTGCAAATTTATCGAATAAGAAGAAATTAAATTTATCTTTTGTTGCCTTATGATATAGTTCAATAAATTTATCTTTTGTTACGTCGCCACATTGCTCGTTTGCAATATTTCTGACGTCAACGTTGTCGAGTCCGGGAAATAATATAAAGCAACCGGTATTTCGTCTAATAAATTTATCGACGTTGTAAAATCCCTGGGCAAGATAGACAGAGTTACATTTTTTATTACGTGACAGTGAAAAGTAAGATCTTATTTTATTCATCTCTTCATTATTAAGTGGAATATCATCAAAAACAACTATCTTATGCTCATGTGAGTAAAGTTGATTAACTGCAATAAGTACCTCTGGTGGTCTAATACTATGAAAATCTTCACCAGCCTTAAGATCATCACATAGCTTGTTATTGTATTCGTTTAATAATTCGTATTTATCCTGCTGTGGATTAACTGTGTAAATATAAGCTCTGTCGTAGTTAAAATTATCGCCTAGCAGTAAATTCATCATCAAATTTGTTTTCACCGATCCAGTTCTCCCAAAAACTAGATAATGACAATCTGGCACAAAATTGTTGTGTTTATGTTGCACCAGCCGTTCTGTGTCAAAATTTAATATTGACGATGGGTTTGTCATTGTTATAAACTAAGTTTATATAAAATTGTCAGACAATAAACGAGTAATGAGCTATTTAACAAAATCTGGGACAACATTAGGAGATTCGTCGGCTGTAGGTACAACAATAACAAATGGCAACATTGATTTATCAGGCTACTTGAAAAAAACTGGCGATAAAATGACAGGCGATTTGTTGATGTCAAATCAACGAGTTCTAGGTTTAGAAACAAATTATCCATCAATAATTGTTGTTGATCCACAAGCTGTTAGTTATGCAGAACTAAAAACGATCGACAATAACAAACTATCACTGACAGAAGGGTTTTTAAGCGGTAACTTAGATATGTCATGGAAAAAAAAATAATAAATTTGGAAATCGGTTATCCGCCAGCAAACTTAAATCAAACCCAAGCGGTAAGTTATTTACAGTTGAAATATGTGGATAATAACAAGCTTGATAAAACCGGTGGAACGGTTACAGGTATTATTAACATGTCAAGTAAAAAAATCATTGGGCTGGAAAAGGTATATCCACCAGCGAATGTTGATAAGACACAAGCGGTGAGTTATCTAGATTTGAAAGATGTTGATGATAACAAGCTTGATAAAGCCGGTGGAACGATGACAGGCAATATTAATATGTCGAGTAAAAAAATCATTGGGTTAGAAACCGAGTATCCACCAGAAATGTTGATAATACACAACCGGTGAGTTGTACGCAACTAAAATCCGTTGACGATAACAGTCTCAATAAAACTGGCGATATAATGACAGGTAACCTTGTAATGAGCAATAACTCAAAAATAACTGGATTACCAACAACCTCACCACCAGCTAATGAGACTGATGCTATTAGTTACGCTCAGTTAAAAGAAGAACTCACCCCGTATTTTAAACGATCTGGTGGACCAATGCCAGGTAACATAAATATGAGAAATAGCAAAATAACAACGACATATGTTCCAGTTAACTCTAATGATCTGACAAATAAAGCGTACGTTGACAGTCTGTCTAGTGGTATAAAACGAACCAAAAACAATGTTGGATATATTCCAACACTTTTTAAGGCAACTGATAACCGAGTTGGGTTTTGAGGTAAGCGCATCATCATATTATCCTGAAAATTAATTTCATCACACTTTCTCTGATAGACAAGAATGGACTACTAACGGAGAAGTTGAAAACTTTTGGATTAAAATTAAATGTCCCATTGCAGTTGCTATTTGGCAATTTCATTTGCGCGGTCGATTAAACTCTAGTGTTGGTCATATTTATAATTGGCGATTGGAAGGATCAAACGATGATATCGACTGGGTAATATTATACAATACAACAGACACTTATATTTCAACAACACAATATTTTACAATTCCGACAGAAAATACCGTTAACAAGGATTTATATTTCTGAGTTTATGTTATAGAAGCTGAAATCCCATTTCCAGGATTCCTACAGTTGGTTAAAAAAAAAGAGGTACTAACAGATGAACGATATAGAGATACTTCATCGGATGTTTATGACAAGTACAGAGATTTTATTGCTGATCCTAACAATAATAAGTTCCGTGAGTTTCTTGATTCAATTGTTGGTACTAGAACTTTTACTATCGTGTAAAAATTGTAAGCAAATATTGTACAATGAAAAAACAGATCGTTGATTTCAATCATATTTCAGGGGAAATTCCAAAACAAGATGTTGACGCACTAATACACTATTACAAATATTATCATAAAAAAAAAAAACTTTGGTGCATAAAACAACGTTACGAATATTATAGTAAAATACTTCAAGTAATATCATATTTACCACTGCTAATAACTGGCTCTGGTATAATTTCAAGTGGAGCGCCATTAAACCCGTTTTTATTAATAATATCTGGTGTTGGTGTTTCTCTTGCAACAGCGTGTAAAAAATTGAGCCTCGACTTGAGACCGCCAAAAAATGCTTGTAAAACAGCAAGTATCATTTATAAAAAATTACTTGATCAGATACGATCTTATTTGCGAGACGTAAAATATGATATTGACGATTTAATACGCAAGTTTCGTATTATTGACAGTATGTTAACAGATATTTTACCAATGAGAGTTAGCAAGGATGAAAATAATTATCAAAAAAAAAAAATATGATGATGATAGTATATGAAATTTTGTCTAAACTTTAGAAATAAAACAATCTCAAACGATACTTTTACTAGTAGTAATAGAAAATGAGTGTTCCTATCTCAGAGACCCCCTACCCCGACAAAACATATTTTGTCAGAAATATGTTAGAAAATCCTTATTATATGAAGGTCATTATTTTGAGCTAGAAAAGGCTGGTGAAGAAAATGTCAACATAGAAGGGTTTTGGATGGGTAGGGGGTTCTCTGAGATAGGAACTTCATTTTCTATTACTACTTTGTATTGAACACACACACACACACACACACACACACACACTTTTTCATGATCTTTACATTTTGCCTATATATGATGTTTTACTTTCTATTTTGTTATGCTAGTCTCAATTAGCACATGCAAATGCGAGTATTTATCTCTATTCATCTCACATATTTGTCTTGATTATAAAGTCTATTTTATGTATATATGAATTGTTTATACGTAATGTGTGTTACTCAAGTCTATTTTATGTATATATGAATTGTTATACGTTATCTTATACGTTATGTGTTACTGAAGTGTATTTTACACACACACACACACACACACACACACACACACACACACACATATATATATATATATATATATATATATATATATATATATATATATACACACATACGTAATATGTGCTAGTTAAGTCTGTTTTAGGTATATATGAATTGTTATACGTAATCTGAGTTACTTAAGTCTAATTTAGGTATGTATGAATTATTTATTATACGTAATATGTGTTACTTAAGTCTATTTTTAGGTATATATGAATTCTTATACGTAGTCTGTTTTACTTAAGTCTATTTTATGAATATATGAATTGTTATACGTAATCTGCGTTACTTTTAAGTCTATTTTGTGCATATATGAATTGCTATATCTAAATAAGACTCCCGTACTAATAGAACAAAATGTTCCTCGCAAAAATATTAGTTTCTTGCACTAGATAATGGTTATTAAAAACAAATAGAAAACCAAATCCTCATTCCTTGCAATTGCAAATCCATCTAGGTGACTAGTGAGTAAACACAAGTGAGAAAACCAACAATTACGCCCTTTATGCCGTATACATCTATTTCATTTTGATTAAAATTTATTTTCACGCTCAAGCAGATTATTTTCTGAGTGCTCATTTCTTAAAGAAAGTTTACGTCCCATGTAAAGTTTCGAGTTTCATATTCAGTCATTTACCTCTCCCAGTTCCAGGCAATTGACCTACTGACCTCGACTTTTACCTTTAAAAATCGTACATTGACCTCATTTGACCACATATGTCCTTTGATGAACGTAGCTCCAAATATGTTCCATGGCGAGGACAAGGACTCTCGACCAGTGGCAAGTTGTACTACCAGACAGACTGGTTATCCCAAATATAACCGAGCGATTAAAATATTCGCTCACAAGTTTCACCAAATCCAGTATTTTGAGGAGATCTGTCATTCGGATCAATTAAAAATTCTGCTTTTTTTTCCTTCGTGAAATCTTCGATTTAGGACCTTATTATGAAATACTGATTTTGTATCAATAATTAATATCAAACAAAAGGTGCCAAAAGGGCACCGTACAAGTGCACCAATTGGAGTAGATACAGACGTTGTCAACTTGAAACGCTTTCGCAAATCAGGATATAATTATGAGTTCCAACAATTTACCATTACACCTTTTCCTGTTAGTGACAGGGGCATCAACATGGTGGACAATAGTAAGTCGTACCTTAATTGACAAACCTAAAGGTTTGAACACTCCTTTTTCTAAATAATTGCATGTTGTTAGTCTTCTAATTTATTAAGTTACCATTCTTATGAGCTTATGTATATAATATAGTTTAGAAATAAGGAAAGTTCTCAAATGTACGAATGTTATGAAGCGGTTTCAAACTTCTCGCCGTTCACTTAATTTCGGCCTAAACCGGATTTTGTCTCTTTCGACCTTGCTTGCAGACATCTGCAATGAATAAGTTCATTTTTTTTTACAAAACTTTATTTTTTGTTTTAAATCAAAGTGTGGAAAACATTCAGACTTGATAAATTACGAAATCAAGAGATGTACTAACAAATGAAAATTTTCCAAGCAAATAAAGTTCTTTTAAGTTAGCAGATTATGTCCCACGAAGCTCCTCTACTAAGACTTCTTCCCCTGTCCTTCTTCCTAGACCATCAGAGTTTCAAAAGATAGAACAGTGATAGGAAATCATGATCATAACATAGCGGAACTTATTATTTTCGTCTTCTTTTTCATTTTATTATTATATTGTTATTTTGCTGTGGTTTTCAATTGGTAATGTTTTATTGCTACTAGTATTTTTATAAGGACTACACTGCCTGTTACCTGCAGCTATGTATCACTACTACAACAGACCAATGTCATTAGACTACTATCATGTATCACTGCTGTAACTAATATCAATAAACTGCTATAGTACAAGTCACACGGATCATGTAGGCATTCAGCACTGACTATTTTAGTAAATGGGTGACATTTTTTTAGAATTTGATTCTACATACCTTTAAGTGGCAAGTATTCACTTCATTTGGATTAACATACATCCATATTCCTTTGGAAGGTCATTATTTAGATGCCCCGAGAGGTGCATTGGGCAAAAATAAATGTTAAAGTACATAGACATTTTTGGACGAAATGAACCTTAAGGTGTGATCCAGTACAATCCAGATTGAATTTTGTGTGCTGTGATGTCACAGTGAAAGCTATGCATATTGATAAACAAATTTGTAATGCCCTGTATTGTGACAATTCCACTCGATGTGCTCTTATTTTGACCCAAGTTTAGTACATGGCCACCATCATAAAAGTCCATAGCGATAGATAATTTTTTTCTGGAAGTTTCTCGGTGACAGTTAAGGTGCAGAGCATTCAATAATCATGGTTGCATAGACTTGGGTTAAAGAAAATTAATGTTAAATTTTAAAAGAACAATTTATATTTAATTTAAAATGAGTAAATGCTCATACATGACCAATGTGACTTGTACTATATCATGTATCATTACTACAAGAGACTAATGTCATTACACTACTATCATGTATCATTACTACAACTGACTAATGTCATTAGTATAAATATCTGGTCCCTCTTTTCTGGGCACCAAATTTTCAGGAGTTGGCCAAATTTCTGTTTAGTATATACAGTAAATAAAGTCAGACTACTGATTTTCTTCCTTTCATGTGTACATGCCTTCAAATTTTGAGGACTGAGACCAATTGGTTCTGTTTACTTTGGATGTATTCTTGAAGATGGAGATGTCACTCTTACCATAAAAGTCAACTCAGACTCGTGTGTAAAATACTTATCTCCAATGGTAGCATATTGACATTTTTAAATTAAAAAATACCAGATCTGCAGCCAGTATTCTTTATTTGCAAAAGAAAACACCATATATTTATTTGCAAGCATTAACATAATGCAGCCATGACAGTGTTTCCCTTTACCTTCATTTGTCCATTGGAGATCACAAAAGTTTTTATATGACCCACAGTTTGACAAGGATTGTTTTTTACTGAATCTGAACTCCATTTTTCTGTCACATAACTGACTTTTGACTCGGTCTTGCACCCCTAGGGGATATTCTTCATTATTACTGAGTCCACTTCCATCATGCCAGGGCATCAATGCTTAGCTGGTAAAATGCCCACTCCCAGGCAACACTGATCGTGCCAGGGCATCGGTACTTAGCTGGTAAATTGCCCACTTACAGGGAACACTTGTCATGCCAGGGCATCAATACTTAACTGGTAAAATGCCCACTTCCAGGCAACACTGATCATGCCAGGGCATCAATACTTAAGTGGTAAAATGCTCACTTCCAGGCAACACTGATCATACCAGAGCATCAATACTTAGCTGGTAAATGATTGCAAAGGGTATCAGTTGGAGGATTTAGAAATGAAACCATTTAATACTTGCATGTCCAAAAATGCACTTAAACTTTATTTAAAAAAAAAAAAAAAAAAAAAAAATAATAATAATAATAATAATAATAATAATAAAACGGTTAGTGTGTTTCACATGTTCCTTCCTAACTGCAAACTCTTGAAGAACAAAATTTTATAAATCTAGATGGAAACTCTACAGGTTTGCAATATGTATAAAATACTTAATTCAAATACTTATATATTTTTATGGTATCATGCCACTGTTAGCATCAAGAAATGCATATAGACTATGGTGTACACTCTGTTTATCCATTTTATTACAGTATTCATTACATAATGCTAATATCTCTCTATTTGGATTTTAATAATTTAAAATATTAACTCTAATATTACTTGCCGCAAAGGGGAGTGACCATCAATGTTGTTTACCTTCAAGGTATTTACTAGTAAGTATATTGCTTCCATATTTATGAAAGTCCAAACAACTCATTTGTATTTATATTATTTTTTTGTTTTGCCGTACAATGTGTTTGATGCAATACACATTCTTTTTTTTTCTTCATATTTGGCTTTATTGTGAACCAGGTCTAATCCCAAGAAATGTGTCGTTTGTTTTCTGAAACCACAATGCCCTTAGCTTGTGATGGCAGCACTGCCTTTGTTTTCCCAACCCTTTGTTTGAGCCATGAATTTGATACTTGCTCTGTGCCAAGTAGTCTTGTATTCAGTTAACAGTTTATTTGAAGTTATTATGATCACACTTTGACCCTATTCAGCTGCAGCTGAATTTTTTTTTGCACGATTTTATTGTTTGTCATCTCGTTATAATAATTTATGCAATGAGTCTTTGATGTCTGCTTGGCACCTATAGCATACACAGCAATAATTGTCTTTAAAAATACTTTTGTAAATTGTGCTAGCAAAATTATTGCCATTTTCACTCAGTGTATTTAATAATTTATTTCTTTTGAAATATTGTTATATTGTTAACCTTGATATAATACACACTTGTTTATTTTGCATCTTACACTGTGTCATGTGTGAATTGCTGATGCCTTGAAGCAGTTGTTATTCTCTCTCTCTTTCTCTCTCTCTCTCCCTCTCTCTGTCTAATTTGTGAAATTGTTGGATCCAGTTTTCAGTTTGAGAATATGCTGAAACCATTGAGGAGAACCAAATGTGATTCGTTAATGCATCTTCATGTCAACAAACAGCATGTCAATGATTTTACTCAGCATAAACCATACACACTATGGATGCGTACACTGTAGATGTCAACAAACAACATGTCAGTGTTTTTACTCAGCATAAGCCATACACACTATAGATGTGTACACTGTAGATGGTGGATACATTTCTTTTGCACATAAATTGCTTATGAAGAGCAAAAAATAAAATTAAATAAGCACAATGCAAGGTTTCTGTCAGGAGGTGGTGGGATGATGTGTAAGATTCCCCACTCCTTATGGTTTTTGGTTTTTATTATCTAGGAGATGATGAACCATGGTGTTATTGCGCAGATCAAGTTAACAATAAAATAAATATAAAATTAATGGATGGAATGCCAGAGATCTGAGCAAAGTTTTAGAATAGAACAACACGAGCCCTCATGTGTAAAATATAAAATTTAATCAGTTACATAAACAAAATGAAATTGAACTTGACATTTGAATGATAATGATTCACTTTCTCTGAGAAATAGAGTTAAAAGATTATGCAAAATTGAATTTATCATTCTGTTACACAAATTTCATCATATAGATAGTGTGACTGATCAAACTCGAATAGCCAGCATGTCAGCATCACCTGATGCTTCCAGTCCATTCCAAACCACTGTTGGTGATAGGTCGATGTTGCCGTATTTCTCTTCCTTCTCTCTCTCTTTTCTCTCTTTTTCAGCCTCTTCAGGTTACCAACCATCTTAGTTCTAGATTGTGGTCTTTCCGCTATGCAACACAGTATGGAACTATTTTTTCCTTTGTCTTCCCATGCCATCATCAGAGAATTCTCTCTGTCTCTTCTCTGTTACAGGTCTTCCGAATTTCCAGACCCCCTTGTCCCTTGGACAATTTATTTAACGAGAATAGTACTTTTTCTTGGAGCCAGATTCATTTTCAGCAGAAAAACTCTGACTGACTAATATTGCGAGGGAGGTTACTTTAAAATCTTGAATTTCATCAGGGAACATATCCTCTCGTTTAGCTTAGCCAGTCAGGATTACTTTCTCTAACTGCCCAAAATTGTATCACTCCCATCAAAGTCAGAATAATCCTCTCTAGTTCGCCTTTATTAATAGCTATTCTGGTAAACATGACTTTATGATGACTGTTTCAAATGGATCAAGATGTCCTAAAATGTCTCTTGATTTCTCAATTCTTGTCATTTACAGCTACATGACCTTACATTGACATATCTGTTGGACTGTTATCAAATGTGTCCAAAGGTTCTGGGACATATGATCAAGGATAACAAAAATTTAACCATAAATTATGGGACAGGAAAAAATCATGTATTTTTTCTTGTCCCAAGATAAATATCTATCTATCTATCTATCTATCTATCTATCTATCTATCTATCTATCTATCTATCGTCCGTTACCAATTATTCTTAAAATTATTTTCCTTAATGAAAATTGTGGTGAGATGAAAGTCTGTTAAATTATGGGATGGCAGTTAAGTTGTTGTGTTGTTTGCAATGTTTGTCACTATATTGTCCACTAATTGATTGATAAAGTTAATTACAAAATATAACACTTAATGTTGCTCAGTGTTGTGCTCCGAGATAGTGTATTTGAAATAAAGTGTCTATGATAATAACAATGAAAGGATTTGAAAAGCCGAGATTTACTTTTCAGTTACTCCCCATTGCAATGAAAACCTATGACAATACAGCAAAGACAGAAGGGAATAGAGATAGATAAAAAAACACTATTGTTTTCATTTTTATTTAATTGTTGTGAGGAGTTATTCAGAATGTGTAGCAGGTGTTTATTAAACCTGTGTCTTTTAATGATATGTATTTAAATTAGTTCTACAGTAAAACCTATCTTATGAGACTTGCTGTAAGTATCCACCTGTCATTTACATACACAATTGTAAACACTGATTATATTGTATAAATGCACTGTCTTGAGCAACCACCTGCAGATTGCGACATGCAACCATAATTATTAACCAACATTTGCACTGCAGAAATATATATAATCACCAGCAAACATGATTTAATCTTTTGTAAGCATGTCAGCTTAAGAGGGTCCACAGGCAAAGTGCAAATTGTTCTAAACAACACTGTTATGAATGACTACCACAAAAACAGACAAAAACTACCTGTACCGACCTTTTTCTGATCACGGTAACTATGACTGCTTAAAAAGAAAAGATTCTTCTATTTAAAAAAGATGTATACCACTTTCCGAAATTTTACAGGTTATGCAGGTAGTGTTGTAGACTGTAAACCAAACGAAAGTATATATCACTTGCTGCCTTTGAAGCGCCAACATTGTGTGATTACAGATTGAGGTTACCATCCTTTCCTCAAAGGGAATAGTTATTGATGTATATATAGTCAGTTTAAAAGTTTGTGTTTATATGTTTATAGTTTATATTTCATGTGAAAGCACACACAACACCAGTAATAATAATAAGAAGTCTTTGTAAAGGGCATCAGTAAAGCGGTTGAGTACATTCTTTGTCTTGGGAGTTATTCTGTGATGCCTGGGGTGAATGAGGTCTTTGTATGCATCTTCATTACTAGTAAGTGATAATCATTTTCTGGATATGATTGTTGTTGCTTTTTGAATTTTTAATGTTACAGTGATTATAACCCACACACCAAGCTGACATCTGTTAACAATAACGCTGCCAGTTACACCCATTGTTTTCAGACTTATTCGATTTATGTCATCAGGCTCAACATAAAGTCGCTCTGTTTCTGGTTTCTGGATGAGTTCATTGGGTCTTTTGATTTCATTGATTGGTACCTATATATATATATATATATATATATATATATATATATATATATATATATATATATATATATAATCAGTGTTTCCCTTTACCCTCATTTGCACTTCAGAGACCCCCAAATTTTTTTATTTGACCTCCAGTTTTGATACCAGTGTTTGTTTTTTTCCTCAGTCTGACCCCCAGTTTTGACACCAAGGACAATTTTGACTCTCAGTCTTGCACACCAAGGGGATACACTGTGTGTGTGTGTATATATATATATATATATATATATATATATATATATATATATATATATATTAACAAATATATTTTGTTACCAATGGCAGACCCTTCTGTTAAAAAGAGAAAAACTGAACACTGGAGGAAAGAATGTAATCAAAAGAATTGAAGTAGACTTAGGACAGGATAAATAAAGATTAACTTAGTTAAATTAGCTAATACATGTACATGTGATCATCAAATGCAAATGTTTTATGATAGATGCATATCTATATTGCAATATTCAGTTATTTTCAGTTGAATGTATGCAATATTTTAACAGTGATTGTCAGTATTTTTCATTTTAACAGAGTTGAATTTTGAAGTTTGGATAAACCTGTCATGAGAGATTACCTATCTTGAGAGGCCACTTTTTGTTGGCAGAAAGGGTTGTTCTGTCATGATATGTTTCACTTTAATTCTATTTTGTTCTTGTTTCTGTTTCTGAGCTGTTCATTTAAATGCATAAAAAAATCATCGTTACTGCATGGTATGTGGTTGACCATTTTAAGGGTCAATTCATAGAATATGCTGTTGTAAGAATCATGCCAATCACTTATGATCATGCAAATCACTTATGATTTAGAATTTTGTTAAACCTGATCAATATTGCAGTGTTGCACCATGAGCATAGGATTGCAATAGTTTGGCCTATGTCCCCCAAATCTTGACCCTTGTGTGCTTCCTGAGCACTCTTTTTCATCATCAAAAGGAAATGGAAGAATACAACTACTACTTTTCTGTAGTGAACATCCATCAACATATATGTTGATGTAGGCAATGGCCAAAGTCACTAAAGGCAGTAAAACTTACGATGGCATTTAATATCCATTTTACACAACATATCTGACATTGAATACATTGAAGGTTTAAGATAATCTGATGGAACATATTTCTGAGGTTGAAGGGACAGCCATGGAGATGAAGCTTTAATTTATTTAGAAGTTGAATTAATGAGAAATGGGACTAAAATAATGTAGATGGACAATTTTTCATTTAAATAACTAATTACCATATTGTCAGAAAAGTAATTAAGAAAAAATTGGAATTACTGTATCTTCAGATATTCTAACATATTAATATTTTGATGAGTTATTTCAGCATTTTATAAAACATCTTTTATAATAATGTGAGTGTCCAAGGAAAAGATGACAAGGTAATGATGGTAAAAACTATCAAAGCAAATAAGATTGTCTCCATTTTGTTAACACCTTGTGCTTTAAGTACTATATACTATATTCCTTTATCTCTTAAAAATGTGTGAGCTCCAAATTTGGAGGATGGAGGACACAGTATCCCCCGCCTATGGGAGCCTAGCTAGATACAAACTGATTTTGTTCTAAGTTTTCTAATTTCAAGTGACAAACAATGCATGTTAAAGACAGAGCATGCATTATGGTGCTGGTGAAAAGTATACATTTAACAGCAGTACCTTGCTTAATGATTCTGGCTCTTGTTTAATACTAATTTCAAGTGATGGACAGCACTAGTGATATATGTATGAGACAGGGCTTATATTATTGTTGTGGTTCCAAATGTACCTTAAACAGCAGCACTTTTCTGTCTGGTTGGTGCCATTTAGGGTATAGGGGTCCCACAGTATTGTAATTATGGGTTCACTAAAGCTTTGTAGTCTAGTTATGGTCTTTATTTTTTGTATGTTTATCCTAAGGTAAAGTGTATTATGTTATGATGTCCATCTGTCTGTCTGTTACTAATTTAGTTTCATATCATGGTGGAAGGTAGTTCATATTATGTCATCATGTTCATTTGTCAGTCTGTTACAATATTCATTTCTGCACAACAGCTGTCCACTATCTACAGTTAACCAAACTTTGTGGATGGCTTGCAAATGGGGTAAGGAACAAACCTAATGATTTTGAGGGTCATTGGTCAAGGTCATTGACTGAAAGAGCAAAAATGGTTTCTACACAATAACTTGAGATCTTCACAATGTGCGGTTACTGAGCTTTGTGGATGGCTTTCTCTTGGGGTAAGGAACTTAGGTTGAGGAAGAAATTTTGGGATTAAAGGTCAAGGTAACTTTGAGAAGACAAGTAGTTTCTGAACAGTAACACTAGTTTTGCATCACATGTCTTAACAAAACTTTGTGGATAGCTTCCACTGTCTTCAGTTATCAAACTTTGTAGATGGCCTGCACTTGAGATAAGAAACAAACCAATAGATTTTGGGATCAAAAGGTCAATGATCATAGTCACTTGCATGATAACTTTAGTATCTCAAACATATGTAGATGGCGTGCATTTAAGGTATCAAAGAGATTTGGATTTTGGGTCAAAAGGTCGGAGGTCAGGGTTAATGTTGCTCAATGAAAAATGGGCAGTTTAACTTTTTTCCTTAGTAAGTTACTTGGCCATATTTTGTGTATGGTTTGCACTTAAGAAAGGAACACAAAGATTCTGGGGTCTAAAGATCAGATATCATGGTCATGGTAAGTTTAATAATAAAATAATTTTTCTGCATATTAAGTTTCGTTGAAGACTACATACATTGACTGATGTTGTAAGTCATTGATAAAATGAGTTGAACACTTTTTCCAATGTACCATCTGAATAACATTCAAATAGTTCTTTGACAATTGTGTTTGTGTGAAATTTGCATTATCAGTGAGTGATTTAATTGCCCTGTTACAGTCAGGGAGGTCATATGTAGAATTCAGTCTCAATGAAATCCCATTTACAGTCTCCATGCAACATATACTCCAGAGTAGTGAAGTTCTGAATGTATGTAAAATCACAGGAGTCTGCAGTTTTATCAATAAAGCACGACAAAATTTCTGATAACATGAAATCACCTTATGCTTATCGGTATTATAAATTTATAATACTGATAAGGTGATTTCGTTGTGCTTTATTGATAAAACTGCAGACTCCTGTGGTAAAAGATTCTTTATTCCTATCATTATATGACCCTTTAAAATGACATTGTTTAACTCAAAAGAGCTATGCAAGAACTGAATAACTAATAGTTCGTATAGTCAATTCTGAATGATGCTTATTTGTAAAAAAAACCAAATAACTTTATATCTATTGCAGATTCATTCTTGGTGATCAGATATGCAAACATTTAACATGGAGGATTCAGAAATAAACACACAAAATATATTGAATCAGATGGTGGAGGCGATTGAGGATGCAAGGGAGACAACTCTTTCACAAGTTCAGGACACTCAAACTGTGTTAGGTGAAATCGACAACATTGTTACAGCTGGTTTTCAAACACATCAGGATCTGTCAGTTTCCTCCTATGGAATACCAGAATGTGAAGGAGAAGAAGGTGAAACACAGTCCTTTTATTCACAGTTTAGTGAAGATGATATGAATGTTACTGGGGTAGATCAGAGAATTCAAGAAATTCCAACCTCTGCAAATGTTGCTGTGACTGAAGCTGAAAGCCAACTCCAGAATGAAGAAGTCACAAATTCAGATTTTTATTTTTTTGCAGAAGATGGCAGCCCAAAATCAAAAAATCTAGAATCTGATAAAAATGATAGCCTTAAGTTGGTACGGTTAGATTTTACAGCAGAAAATAATTCAAATCAGAGTTCCGTGAAACAGTGTTCAAAATTGGATGATTTTATGGAAAATACAGAGATTTTGACCGAAACACCAAACCAAGGACAAGATGTATCAGATTCTATTGTCACAGATGCGACACATTCATTGGATGTATCTTGCTCAGGTGGTCATTCAGACAAAATATTTACAAATGTCTCACACAGTGAATCTGAGCAACAATCACTGGAGGGAAATCATCAATCAAAATACAGACATGGTGAAGTGAGGAGCCAGGTGAGGGAATCAAACTTTGAACCGGAACTAGTGTTGGTGTCTTCCCAGATTCCTTCTCAGGATTCATGTGTATATGCATTCTCAAAATCTTCCCAAGATGGAAGTTATCAAGAAATGGAAGGACAGCCTCCCACAAAAAGGAGACGAGAAGGACATGAAAATATAGATTTTTCTCTGTTAGAAGAAACAAAGATATCAGTGAACAGTGGCTCATCCAATGGGTCAAAGGTGACCTCAGCTGATGAAACACAGGAAGAGACTGGTGGAAGGTAGTTTGTAGTAAAATGTTCCAACCCATTTTTTTTGCCCAGATGATGGTATGAAGTAGTTGCATTCCTATAAGCTACGTAGTGTCAAATTCTGATCTCAGAGTTTATTTTGAAGTAGATTGGCATTATTCTTAGCTCACCTGGCCAATGGCCAAGCAAGTTTATGGTATGGCCTTGAGTACATCCTGTGTTTTATGTTTGTCCCCTAACACTCTAAGGCTTTAATTGTTGATGCAATTTCATTCTGACTTCGTATGCAAGTTTATATGATCAAGATCCTGGATGAATTTGAATATGAGTGACATCAATGCATATTAATGAGGTGATATTTCATCTGATTGGTTGAATATAAGTGATGTCAATGCATATTAATGAGATGATAGTGTGTGAATGCTAGAAACCATATTGATTAAAAAAAACTGATAATTCTTCTGTGCAAAAGCTTTTATCATCAAGATCTTGGAAGAATTAAGCTGTGAGCAGCAGGCACTCATATCAATGAATTGATACAATCCAACTGATGCATCCAGTTGGTTGAGTTTTTTATTACTCTGTAGGCCACATGATAGTTTTATTACTTATGTTTAGATTATTGTTTATAGCAGTTAAGCAGTGTCAAGAAATGAAATTATAGCATTCTATTGAAACCATGTATACACATAGTTACAGTGTGTGCAATTACTTGACATTTTATATTAGAAAGCAATGGAAGTAACTTAGGATTAGAAATATTTAGAATCATTTAGAAGATGCATAAATTACAATAGAAGATGATATGCAGGTACAAATAAACAAAATACATGACAGGGATTGTGATGAATGATTTGTAATTTAAACTGAAGAAAAATGTAAAAGCAGCAAAATAAATAACACTCGAAGTTGATAATAAATTGATAATATATTTATATGACTGGTTTGTAAAGTACCAATGAAGATTTGACCAAGGATACTGCGGTGTGTGAATTTACATGAAATGCAGTGTACAGCGCTGCACCTTGCCAGTGTCCCCTAAAATGACAAATTTCCCATATCCCAATATCTTGACCATTATTAAAATACCCTCCTTCATAGCTAAACCAAGGAGCAACACTGTAGTTACTGCTAAACATAGATCTCAGAAACACTTACTTAACGTGTATTTGGATGCAGATTTTTTTATCTGGGATGCAGAAAATCACCCACACAGGAGTCCTCCATAAACATTTTTTGTTGCCAACAGGAAACTTTCACGGCACAAATAAATATGTTCTGATCACTGTGAAAATTTAAACAATTCTTTTATTTAAGTTTGTTGCAAACTTCCTTTGATCAAAGGTCATTGGCTTGTTTCAATGAAGGTGCATGTATTATTGAAGGTGCTGCTAAAGGCTCTCTCTTTGAAGGACCAAACAAATGCCTGTTTGTTATTGCCATGGCAACCTCAAATAATTGTAGAACATTGAGACAGAATTTTTTTTATTTGCTTAGTATGTATAGGTGCTTAAAAGGTAATCAGTTTTCATTGAAGTTGCAGCAAAACTATTTTTTCTGGTACATTTTTTTAAATAAAAAATTGCCATTGTCAGGTCGACTGTTGTCATTTCCTGTTCCCACCATCAGAGATGGGCAATTGTAGCTAGTCAGTTGTAAGGCTATCTTCGTTACATTACAGCATACAATACTAAGGCCAGACATCAGCATAAGCGGATTATGATATAACAATGCACTGTTAGGGTTGTTTGTCAATATGAAACAAGGATTTGTTTATTTAACAATAGATTCCAGTGCATATTGCCAGATGGTATATTTTGTCGCTAATAATGAAAAAAAATCGCCATTTGCGACATTAGTGAAGCCCAGCATGCTCCCAGTTATTGTGTTCATTTCTGATTGTAGCCGTGTAAATATTTCATGCGACCTCGAAATCAAGACACGTCGAGACTTGGACAAAATGCCGTTTGCAGAGTTGGATAAGCATTTTGGGGTTAAATGGAAAACTGATGAAGATTTTAATGAGATTCAGAACTGTACTAAAGTTGCTAGAACTGATAGTTCAGATGGGACAATAGCCAAGTGAAATAAAATGTGTGGTACCAGGCTTAGAGTTTGGAATAAAAAATTTCCTTGGATTGACAAAATTCTTTCTGATGACAAACAAGAGCTATATGCCAGTGGTGTAAAGAATATGGAAATTAGACTCAGTGGCAATTGCTGGTTCTTCTAATCTGCAAAGTTCCGCATTTGCTAGGCATGTACAACTCTGGTTCAAGAGTACAGAGATGTATTTCCAGACTTTGCAGTCCTAGCTGCAATTGTGTTGGTTACACCAGTGACATCCGTGGCATGTGAGAGAGGATTCAGTGTGCAGAACAAAATCAAGACGAAGTGAAGGTCCAGAATAAAACATGAGACCTTAACACAATTGAAGCAAGTCAAAGAAGAGGGACCTAGTGTGGAAGAATACGATCCGAAGCCATGCATCAGAAAATTTTGTGAAATACGACATAGATGAAAGTGAACTATATTTTACTTAAAGAATATGATATTTGTACATGATATCAATTTTAATACACAAGTTTTTAAAGAATAATAAATAATTACAAGTAAATGAAACTGACAAAATTTTGTATCTATTCCTGGCATTTTAATGGACATTTAGCCACTTAAACATGCTTCTGGGAGGGGACTGCAAGTTTTGCTGGTGGGACTCCAATTTTTACCAAATTACGAGTCCTGGACTCCTAGTTTTAAAATCATAGTGAGACCTTTGGCTAAAACTTGTCCATATTTTACAATCTTCAACATTTTTAATACCGTTTGACAGTTACCATTATTGTTGTATTTAAGTGCCCAAACAGTTACCATTTAAATGTTATCACATATATTGTGCATTATTTTTAGGCATTTCATATATTCAGTGCCATCAGTTACAAGTCATTTTAAATGTATATTTTATATGTTTAGCTTTTATTGAGAAGAAGTCCCAGATATTCTTCCCTCCTGAAACACCTGCTATTTAAATCCTGAAAGCAAAGAAACCAATGAGCTTAAGAAAATCCTTAGAAATTCGGCTGTTAATTTAGCCTGGTCAGATGGTGGGATCAAACCTACAACCTTCTAAGCCATTACAGCTTCCTTTTGTTGGGACCACAGAGGTTTTCAGGTTATGGCTTTCAAGGTGTGGCTGTGGAGGGGATGAGGGATAACAGACCCAGGAATGTATGCTGATTATACAGATTAACCCCCTTGTAATGCCAGGATGTGTTTACATTTCACAGGTCTGGCTAGAACAGTTTCTAAGTTATGAATCAGAGTCTGTTCCTAATGTGGCATGGACAGTTTCTGAGATATGTCTAGTCCTAATGGGGTATGGATGGATCCAGAGTTATGAATCAGAGTCTAGTCCTAATGGGGTATGGATGGATCCAGAGATATGAATCAGAGTTTAGTCCTAATGGGGCATGGATGGATCCAGAGTTATGAATCACAGCCTAGCCCCAGTGGGGCATTGATGGATCCAGTGTTATGAATCAGAGTCTAGTCCTGAAGGGGCATGGATGGGTCCAGAGTTATGAATCAGAGTTTAGTCCTAATGGGGTATGGATGGAGCCAGAGTTATGAATTAGAGTCTAGTCCTAATGGAGCATGGATGAATCCAGTGTTATGAATCAGAGTCTAGTCCTGAAGGGGCATGGATGGATCCAGAGTTATGAATCAGAGTTTAGTTCTAATGGGGTATGGATGGAGCCAGAGTTATGAATTAGAGTCTAGTCCTAATGGAGCATGGATGAATCCAGTGTTATGAATCAGAGTCTAGTCCTAAAGGGGCATGGATGGATCCAGAGTTACAAATCAGTCTAGTCCTAGTGGGGCATGAATGGATCCCAAGGATAATACTGGTTGTATATATGATATCTCTATTATGCAGAGAAAGGATCCTATATATGTTATGCAGAGAAAGGATCTTATATATATATATATATATATATATATATATATATAATTGAGGAAAGAAGATAAATGTCACCAACGTTAATAGACAATGTAGCAAATATGCACTCCAAGATTTTCTTTTCTCGCCAGTTTCAGTATGTGTGTTATTATAACTCTGTTCTTAAACTGAGTAGTAGAAAAGAGCAAAAACAAACAAGTTTTGTAAAACTCAACAATTAATTTATCTCCCTGGAATACAAGCAGAAACTATTTAAAAGAACTTACAGTATTGTAAACTTAGAGTATTGTGAATTAAATCCCAAATTGTCCAACAAGTTCTAACACAGGTCTAAAGGTTCCAGTTGAATAATAATAATAATAATAATAATAATAATAATAATAATAATAATTTATTTATCTAAACTCACTGTCATGAGTGACCATTTGCAGAACATGACCAGCAACCGTGACTTTTTAGGTAAAATATGCCTTCAACACTACTATGAATGACCATATTGCAAAATTGATACAGTGACCACTGACCTTGATTTAATCCTTTGTATACATGAACCTAAACCAGACATAAGGACTTGTCACTAAGTGCTATTGAATGGTATATTTGCCTTCATCAGTAACACTAGTAAGTGATAATTGTTTTCCAGATTTGATTGTCATTATTAAAGAGTGATGATAATGATGAGATGTAAAGTGTCTGCAAATTAGACTGAAGTCATGAAGGGGGTGAATGTATGATGTACAAGTTTGTGCTTCATGTGGAGAATCTTACTGACTTTAAAACCAATTAGATACCAATATAGAGCAATCTGGCAGACAGTCAGCAGTCTGAATCAACCCATGGGTTGGAAGCAATTTAAACTTCTTGGTGGACACAAGATGTACTGGTTACCACATTTTGGTACCAATTTTAAGGAAAATTCAGGTTAACTCTAGAGGAAACCTGGATCCAGTAACAATAAATCATCTCTTAAGTGTTAAAATCAATAGTAGTGAGGACTTCTACCTGTATGACCTACGAATTATCTGAGAAATGATGAAACTGCTTGTGGTACATATAAGAAAGGTATGAAAAGCAAGTTAATGTGAAAGGACTGATCTGATGTGACGATGTGCATATTTGAATATTAATAAAATGTAAAAGTTTTGCAATAGTTTTGTCCATTTGCATGCTAAAAACTGGGTCAATGAAAATCTACTCTTTGCAGTCAAAAATTCCTGACCAGATGTTTTAAAAAAATCTTCTGATCTGTCCCAACCTGATTTTTCTTTTCTGTCACATGTATACACAACTAGCATAGCATTAAAGTGTTACTGTTCCATAAATACATCATTTTCCAAACCATGGGATGAAAAGTCCAAGACTACTTTCCCAATCTTTTACCTCAGAAACCTTATTTCCTGAAGGGCTGATTTTGACTTGGTGGGACCCGTAGAATATCATAACAGGCTACACTACCTTCTTGGTTTGTTCAGCAGCCTCACAATGGCACAGTCACTCAACTTCTGCCGGTTTTGTGGGGAAAGTTTTCCTACAAGCCACATCCAGGCAGATAAAGTAAAACCCATCTTGAGAGACAACTGCTATGAGAGACCACCTGTCTTGAGAGACCAGGTTCTCCATGTACAGATTTATTGATTATTTAGTGTTATGACATGTTATGAGAGACCATCTGTCATGAGAGACCATTATGTTTTGGCAGAAGGGGTGGCCTTTCAAGATAGGTTCCACTGTATTTCACAAAATTTTAAGCTGCTTCACATTCCTTAGGGGATCAGGAATTTTGCCTTTTCCAGGGTAAGGTGATGTATATCCCTCCACTTGTATTGTCTTAATATATTTATTATGCTTGGGTAACATATTTGAAGAAGAGACCAATGTTTGGAAGTAAAATTTTGCTTCAGTAATACTTACATACACATAATATGGGTTCAAATACTTACATACACATAATATGGGTTCATCCTCACTTCCTACAGTTACATTTTAAATCCTGACAAAGTATGCATGCCCATTCCAGTCATAACTGAATTATGGACAGAATTTGGTGCTTTGAAAGAGATTACTCTTTTATGACTGCAGCCTGGTGGGGAAGTGAATTTTAGTAGTTGTGAATTCAAAACAAGCTGGGGTGGGGGGTGGGGGCTAGATTTGTAGGGTAGTTAGTGTACTACTGTACTAATGTACTATGATCAACTCTCTATTAACAGACAAATATGTTTTCTTCAAAATATTGGTTTCTAGACTATATATGTTATATTCTAACTGTAATCATGTCCATGTCTTTATTAGTTGATTATATGTTTCATTTCAGTGACATGCATCAGTTAGGTTTCACCCTCTCCACAGAATCCAGGATGATCACAGGAGCCTGGTCTTGTTTCCAGGGAAAGGACAACTACCTTAGGGGATGCAAATGGTAAGATTTAGTATTTTTGCCAATACAGCAATATGCTAGATTTATGCATGGTTTATTATCTAGGCTTGTTCATTTGACAAGCAGTTTTGTTATAGGACTAGTGTAATTTTCAAGGCATTTGTCCCTTAAATTAGTAGCTTTTAAAATGATATACCAGTCTTTAGGGTCCCACATCAAGATGATGCAAATTGTGCAGTACATAGTTCATAAAAGTCTTGGGACAAGAAAAAATAACTATAATGTTTTTTATGTCCGAAGACTTGCATGAACATAAACATTCTTGGTGCTCCAGCACTTACAGGCACCGCAATTTTAGACGTAAACTGCAAGATCGTTACATGTTACAGCAGTACTTAGAAGCTCTTGTTCTGTCACGCCATTTAACTATTATGCACTGTTGTGGTTGCTTTCGTATTGTTATTTTTGTGTACATATTTTCGGATTTCTCCAACATGAAAATTAAAATAATGATCATTCAAGACTTTGCTAGTCAGCTTCATATTTTGATGTGGGATGCTGCTTGCTATATGACATGATTCAAAAACCCTTGATGAAGAAATGGTTCCAAACCCGTACCATGCAAGTGATATTGGAGTTTTGACAAATACTTTTTAAAAAGGTACTTGTTTGTGGGACAATCACTTTTGGGTTTTAGCAATCAAACCCAGGTTTTGTTTTTAGTAAGGCTTGGCAGAGATTTGAACCCTGCTCTTGTCCTCAGTAAGGCTCGGCTGAAACTTAACCACTGCTCCAGTGGCCTAGTGGTTAGAGCATCCGCCTTGGATGCGGGAGGTCGCGGATTCGAACCCCGGCTTAATCATACCAAAGACATATAAAAATGGTAAGAACAGTTGCCTTGCTTGGTGCTCAGCATTAAGAGGGGGATAATGTGACTGGGTGGGACATGATGCCACATGTCTGTAGCATGATGCCCCAGTGCTAGACATCACTGTAAACTGCCACACCACAGACATCGTAGCGATATGGCTGATAAATTGTTAAAGCTATGTTAAAAATCCAAATTATACACACACACACACACACACACATTGAAACTTAACCCTGTTCACACCTTTAATAAGGCTGGGAAGAAACTATCATTGTGATTTTGTCTTATCTGCTGGTTATCAGTGACCTATCCTCAAGCCCATAAGTACATTTTTTAAAACAAATCCTTTCTGGTTTGTCACATGCCACTATTACTTTTTGTTAACAAGTAATGTTATAAAAACTCAAATGACTTGCATATGGTTCATATTTCCTTAAAGTTAATTTTACCTCATTGTCAAATATTATTTCTTATTCAAGTCAGTGTCCACTTCATTGATTTGATTGTTTTGTATTTTTAAATCCTTTATTGTTAGATTGCTGTGTCTGTCTTTAGTATTCCTCCCATCAACAATTACTTTTTATCACTCTGAAGTCTGTTTTTCTGATTCATTTCATTCAAACTTAGAATGAGGGCTTATGTCATGAAAGTCTTAGATGAGTTTAATAATAACTTAGTTACATGTATATTATGGAGGTGATCTTGTTTCTGATTGCTAACCTTGTTACTGCTCTGATTCAGTTTTGATTGAATTTGAAGTATGCACATATATCATCAAGCTCTTGAATTAGTTCTCTATAAAGTGAGATTCATATATTAATATTGTAATGTTGCATCTGATTGGAGGAGCTTGTTACTAGTCTGGAAGCCATATTTATGATCTAGATTTGATCAAACTTTGAATATATACTTACATCATAATGATCTTGGATTGGTTCGATAGTGAGAGAGATCCATACATATTAATGAGGTGATCTTGCATATGATTGGCTGAGCTTATTAACACCCTGAAAGCCATACTTTTGTTCCGATTTTGATGAAACTTGGAAGAGTTTGATAATAAGCCACACATGATTCACACATGGTAATGAGGTGATCTTATATTTCAATTGTTTACCAAGTTACCACCTCTGGAGGCCAGATTTCTGACCTGATCTTAATGAAACTGGGATATCATCGTGATCCAGACAAGTTTAATAATGACTGAGAACCAGGCATAGCAATGATGTTATCTTCATCTGATTTACTAAGGCTGTTAACACTTTGAAAGCACATATTTCTGATCCAACTTTGGTTAGACTTGGAATATGTACGTGCATCTTCAGTGAGAGAGATGTGTGCATGTATTAGTCAGGTGGTCTTGCATCTGATAGGCTGAGTTTGTTGCCACAATGGAAGCCATATTTCTAATCCGATTTTGATGACACTTGAAATTTGGGCCTATATCATCAAGGTATTGGATGGATTTGATGATGATGTTCGTCCATCGATGTTGATGAGGACCATTCATGTCATCGATTCACTTGGGGTGAGTCCGGAGATGGCTGATCAGTCCAATCCAGGCCCGGAAGAGTCTGTTGCAGTGGGGATAAGGATGTGCAGGTTGTTGACTGGGAGATGCGGAACTACTGTTCCTGGATTTGCGCAGAGCACGTTTTTCGTGTGCGTCCACCAGACTTTTCTGCTCAAAGGCTGCCCCACCAGCATTGATTTGACTGCACCAAACAGATCGATCAGCAGCAACAATCTCCCAGCTGTCAGGGTCAGTGCCAAAATTCTTCAGCGATGCCTTGAGGGTGTCCATGTACCTCTTATGTTGAACACCGTGAGGTCTCTTGCCTTGCTGCAGCTCTCCACAGAACATCATCTTGGGTAGGCGTTCTTCCGGCATGCGGACAACATGGCCAACCCATCGGAGTTGTGCCTTGCACAGCATGGTGTGGATGCTTGTCATGCCGGCCTGAATGAGCACCTCTGTGTTCGGTACCTTGTCCTGCCATCTGATCTTCAGCAGTTTTCTCAGGGAGCTCAGGTGGAAGTGGTTCAGTTTTTTAACATGGCAGCTATACACAGTCCAGGTCTCACAAGCATAGAGGACAGCCACTGCGTAGGCTTTGAGTTTGTTGGCAAACTTGATGCCTCTCCTATCCCAGACATTTGAGCGGAGTCTGCCAAATGCAACACTGGCTTTGGCAATCCTGGTGTTGACCTCATCGTCTATGTGGACTGCTTGTGATAGGCTGGTGCCAAGGTATGTGAATCTGTCCACATTTTTGAGCTTTTGGCCATTGACAGTGATGGATGGTTCCAAGTAATCTTTTCCAGGAGCTGGCTGATGCAGAACCTCGGTCTTGCTGGTGGAGATGGTGAGTCTGAAGTTGGTGCACACTGTGGAAAATTGGTCCATGCTTTGTTGCATGCCTGCCTCCATGCTGGAGTTGAGGGCACAGTCATCTGCAAACAGGAAGTCACGAATGTTTTGAACTTGGACTTTGGTTTTGGCTTGAAGCCTCCTCAGGTTGAACAACTTCCCATCCAGACAGTATCGGAGACCGACTCCCACATCACTGCTCTTGAAAGCATCCATAAGCATGGCAGAGAACATGAGGTTGGAGAGAGTGGGGGCTAAGACACATCCTTGTTTCACACCATTCGTAACGTCAAAGTGTTCGGAATAGTTACCCTGGTCCTGGACTCTGGCAAGCATGCCATCATGAAATTGCTTCACCATTTCAATGAAGACTTCCGGACATCCAAATTTGGCCATCATTTTCCAAAGGCCTTCCCGGCTGACAGTGTCAAATGCCTTAGTCAGGTCCACGAAGGTGGTGTATAGCTGGACATTTTGTTCCTGACACTTTTCTTGCATCTGCCTGGCAGCAAAGACATGTCAATGGTGCCTCTCTTCTTTCTGAAGCCACATTGACTTTCTGGCAGTAGGCCTTGATCAAGGTGCTCTGTGAATCTGTTCAGCAGAAGCCTGGTGAGGACCTTTCCTGCGATGCATAGTAGCGAGATTCCTCTTTGGTTGTCACAGGATTGGCGATTTTCTTTGTGTTTGTAAATGTGGATGATGGATACATCTTTGAATTCCTGGGGTATGTGTTTCTGCTTCCACATCCCACAAAACATCTCATTTAGTCTTTCCACTAGCTTAGGCCCACCAGACTTGAAGATCTCAGCTGGGATGGAGTCTGCTTCTGGAGCTTTCCCACTAGACAGGAGCTCAATGACCTTGTGAGTTTCCAGCACTGTTGGAGGGTCAGCCAATCTCTCGCTAATCTCCACCTGGGGTAGACTGTTGATCGCTTCATCATTGATGGAAGAGGGTCTGTTGATAAAACCGCCAAAGTGTTCTGCCCAGCGCTCCAGTATCTTCTCCTTCTTGGTTATGAGAGTACTGCCATCGGAGCTCAAGAGGGGGGCAGTGCCTGATGTTACTGGGCCACAAACAGCCCTGTAGAAATTTTTCATGTTGTGTCTGTCGGCAAAAGACTTTTGGTTCAGCCATGTGTCCTGCATCTCGCGCAGTTTCTTCTGCACAGCTTGGCAGACTTTGCAGAAGGTATCTTTCTTTGTAGCGGACTTGGGGTCGATGCTGAATGCACGGTGGAGACGGTGCTTCTCCTCTAGCAGGGACTGTATTTCTTAACAGTTCTCGTCAAACCAGTCTTGGTGCTTTCGCGCAGTGACGCCAAGGGTTTCAGATGCAGTAGAATACAGCAGCTGTTTGAAGGCCGCCCAACATTGCTCTACATCATTGTTATCAGAGCCTGTAGTTTCTAGCTGGCTTGTCAGAGCTTGCTCAGCATTGCAGTCTTTCAGCCATGAGACATTGAGGCGTTTTGGGACTTTAATTCTCTGTGGGCATCTGGGAAGTTGAATTCTAAGATTCATCTTGGATATCAGTAGCCTGCGATCTGTCCAGCAGTCAGCACCACACATCGTTCTGGTCACACGGACATCCTGCCTATCACTCCTACAGACTAAGATGTAGTTGGTCAGATGCCAATGCTTAGACTGTGGGTGCATCCAAGTTATTTTGTTACAGTTGGGCAGACAGAAGACGGTGTTTGTGATCTGGAGATCATATGTTGCGCACATCCTCAAGAGCAGATGTCCATTGCTGTTGCAGTTGCCAATGCCATGTCTACCAATAACTCCCTCCCACGAGATATGGTCCGCGCCAACTCAGGTGTTAAAATCACCAAGAATGATCAGTTTATCTGACTTTGGTACTGAAGCAATCAGAGCTTCCAGATCCTGGTAGAACTTGTCTTTGACTTCCTTCGAGTTGGTCATGGTTGGTGCATAGACACTAATGAGTGTGGCTTGCTTTTTCCCAGGTAAGGGTAGCTTCAGCATTATTAGCTGGTCATTAATTCCCTTTGGTAAGCTGGAGAGCTTATTTACCAGACTCGTCTGGACAGTGAAACCAACTCTAGATTCACGACGTTCATCGGTGCCACGTCCACTCCAGAAAAAGGTGTAGCCAGCTCCAACTTCAATCAACTGGCCCTCGTCAGCCAAGCAAGTTTCACTCAGGGCTGCTATCTCTATCTTGTAGCGAGCAAGTTCTCTTGCAATCAAGGCAGTTTTTCTCTCTGGTCTGTCAGCCTCTGCACGATCCAATAAAGTGCGTATGTTCCACGCACCAAGGGTGAGGGAAACCTTTCAGGTTTTCTTTTTCGACCGCAAGAATGGGGTTCCCTCCAGCCGCAGTAAGCTGGTTGGGGTAGTTGAAGCAGGCTTTTTTTAGGGCTCCTTTTCTAGCCCATTCCTCAGGCTATGGAGGTAAGCAGCGCTATCCTAAAGCGGTCTGCTTAGTCGCTCAGACAGCTGCCAAAATCCATTTCTGCTTCAGGTCAATGGAAGATGACCCAATGGCCTGAGCTGCCTGCGTGCAGGTCCACTACTACGGCTGCCAGTGCATCCACACAGTATGTTACAGTATATCAGCTGTTGGGATTGTATGGTCTGACACACTATATTAGCTGTTGGGATTGAATACTCTAACACAGTATATCAGCTGTGAGGACTGAATAATCTGACAGTACATCAGCTGTTGGGATTGTATAATCCTGTACAGTATGTAAGCTGTTGGGAATGCATAATCCTACATGAAGTTTATCAGCTGTTTTGATTGCATGATCTTACACAAAGTCTGTCAGCTGATGTGACTGCATAATTTTACAAAAAGTCTATCAGCAGTTGGGTTTGAATAATCTTAAACAGAGTATGTCACCTTTTGGGATTGCATAATCTTACACAAAGTCTGTCATGTGTTGGGATTGCAAAATCTTACTAAAGGTCTGTCAGTTCTTGGGACTGCATTATCTTAAACAAAGTTTGTTAGGTTGTGAGATTGCATAATATTACCAAAAGTATGCCAGCTATTGGAATTGCATAATTTACACACAAAGTCCATCAGGTGTTGAGAGCAGTTCCAAAGACTAGAGTCACTAGGCTAAATTATACAAGGAAATAGATGAGAGGAAATTTAAATTGCAGTAACTAAAAACTATATTGCTTGATTTTCCTTAATTTCTAAAAGTGCTTGTAATTTAATTTTTTGATTCAATAAGACAGTTTGTCTTATGCAGATGAGCAGGGGGAGCATAACACAAATTTCATTAAGGTCTATTGCAATAGTTAAATTAAATTTTGTTTTGTCACTAAAATCTGTAAAGTTAAAATTTTGTGTGTGGTTCTAACATTTCTGGTTCTCATGGATGCTACCAACTTAAGAACCAATGAACGGAGTTTCTTACACAGGAGTTTGAAATTAGATAGTCTTTACATTTTTCTGGGTTCTATGTTGTATACACTGTATAATAAAGACGTGGATGAATTGTAGACTGTATAATAACGATGGGGATGGATTGTACAGTGTACACTTTAATGAAAATGGGGATAGATTGCACACTGTATAAATTGTACAATAAAGACGGATAGATTATATGCTGTATACGCCATATAAAGATGAGAATGGATTGTACGCTGTGTACACTGTATGATCAAGATTTGGATGGATTGTACATTGTATACACTGTATAACAAAGATGTAGATGGATTGTACACTGTATACATTGCATAATAAAGACAGGGATGGATTGTACATTCTATACACTGCATAATAAAGATGTTGATGGATTGTACATTGTATACATTGTATAATAAAAATGTAACGATTGTATGCTGAATACACTATATAATAAAAACGTGAATGGATTGTATGCTGTATACACTGTATAAAAAAGATGTGGATGGATTGTACACTGTATAAGATTGATGTGGGTAGATTGTAATTGGTTTACACTGTATAATAAAGATGTGGATGGATTGCACACTATACGCTGTATATCGATGTGGGTGAATTGTAATCGGTATACACTGTATAAAAAAGGTGTGGATGGATTGTACACTGTATACACTGTATGATATCGATGTGGGTGGATTGTAATCGCTATACACTGTATAATAAAGATGTGGATGGATTGTACACTGTGTACATGTATAATAAAGAAGGATACAGACAACAGTATCAGAAATGAAAGTTTAAATATAATTTAGATTCCCCTCTTCATATTGGTCTGTTTCAGTTAATACTTTTAAGTACTCTTTTAGACCAATGATAGGCAGGCCGGTAATTCATGCACATGAAAAGGGATAATTATTTGCATATCTAACTCTTAAAAAGGGATGGAAAGATGGCAACTGTCTGTCATTGTCTTCATTATATGACCCCCCCCAATAGTAATTATGATCTAACTTATGGCTCCCGTGATTTCTTTCTGTGACTAATTGGACACTTCGTTTTCATGAATTTATTTGCCGATGATAACGTCACTTTTTTTACAAAAGCACAAACGTTGATTGTAAATAGATGAATTGACATTAATCTTTTTATGAGGAAAAGCAAGTGATAATTCAGTCTGAGATGAATGTAACAATTCAGTTTGTATTGAAAGCAAGTGATAATTCAGTCTGATGAAAAGCATGTGATAATTCAGTCTGTCATGAAAGGAAGTGATAATTTAGTCTGTAATGAAAGCAAGTTATAATTCAGTCTTTAATTTAGTCTGATAAAAAACATGTGATAATTTAGTCTTTAATGAAAGGAACTGATAATTCAGTCTGATGAAAAGCATGTGATAATTCTAATGAAGGAGGAAGTTCTTGAAAAAACTGATGGAAACAAAGTCAAAATGTTAATCATAGTATTAGGTATTAAATACATGAAATGGTTTGTGATTTCAAAATGTATTTATCCAGGTCTCCTGATGGGACTTGTATCTTAACCAACAGTAATGACAATTGTCTCCGTATTTTTAACCTACCTGAACAACTTTACCAGGACAGAGGGGAAAGTGAGGACATCCCAGAAATGGTTTGTAAACTTTAATTCCATTTTTTTATTTGAATTGTTTGTTTGCCTTCTGGTTTGTTTTTTTGCCATGTTTCATAAGTTTATTAGCTCTCCTGGCTGTAAGGCCAAATAACCTTATGGTATTGTCCTGTGTCCATCATCAGACCATCAACATTCACTTAGTAGCTTACCTGGCTTGTGGTATTGTCCTGTATCCATCATCCAGCCATTAACATTTACTTATTAGCTTACCTGGCTGTAAGACCAAATAACCTTATGGTATTGTCCTGTGTCCATCGTCAGACCATCAATATTCCTTTATTAGCTCACCAGGTCATAAGGCCAAACAAGCTTATGGTATTGTCCTGTGTCCATCATCAGACCATCAACATTCACTTATTAGCTTACCTGGCTGTAAGACCAAATTACCTTTTGGTATTGTCCTGTATCCATAGTCAGACCATCAACATTCGCTTATTAGCTTACCTGGCCATAGGGCTATTTGTGCTTCTGACCCATAATCAAAGGGTGATGGGTTTGATACCCATGCAGGCAGTCCCAGATCAGCTGTTGCGGTGTTTCCTTGGGAGGGCTCTGAGCTGCCATTTCCTTGGCATTATACAGCCAGTGTGTTAAGAGTGCCATTTAAACCAGCCGAACAACCAACCATCATTTCATTGTTAAATAGCAACCCTGAAATTCATGAAAATTGATGCTCATAACAAATAGTCATTCTATAATAACTGATGCCTAATAATATAAATTTTGCCAGTAAATGTTTTCGCATCAGTAGTTTAACTGCTTGATTTGCTAACATTTTGTGAATGGCACTATTTGTAACATTTTAATGTCATTTGTGATGTAATTATGGAATAAATTAAATTTGTATTGTGAATTTGATGTAGCATTTTGTCTATTTCACTAATTTTAAGCATGAAGTTATGTTTGTTTTCAGGCTTACATGTGCTGTTTTTGTGTTGCCTGTCTTGGCAGACGCTCAGAATAGATAGTGGTCACTTTGGCATCTGTTTGCACATCTGTCCACACCCTAGATCAGGTGTGTACAGCATACAGCCTATGGGCCACCAACACATTTTGTATGGCCCACAGCCTGAGTCCTTATTTTTTACACATGTATATTTATGCTTTTCTTATAAACACAAAACTGTAGCCCACTTTGTGCCAATAAATGTCAGTTCCAGCTCATGTAAATGATTGAGTTGTGCACCCCTGCCCTAGATTAATCTCAGTATTAAAGTTTGTTTTTCTTACCTTATTTTTATACCATTTTCCTCACCCCCTTGGAATTTGGCATAAAGCTTCAGAATATCATTTTTCCCAACCTCTTGGAATTTGGCATAAAGCTTCAGTATGCACTTTCAATTATTTGAATACCATTTTTCCCAACCTCATGAATTTGGCATAAAAATACTTTGGTATGCACATGTCTTTATCTCTTTAAATAAATGTACTCATTATCAAAGCTTGGAGGTGATTATCATTAAATGGAGGTGATTGTTTGTGTCAAGATAGATGTCATAGTAGGTTTCTTGCTTTAGTTTTACAGAACTCATATATAAAAGTATTAAATTTAAATTAATTTTCTTTTATTATATTAATTTTCTTAATTTTGTTTTAATTAACTTTCTTTGGCAACTTTTATTAGAGATCATGATGAGCCCATCAAAGGTTTGTAAATTTTGGATTGCCTATTTACCTTAAATATTAGAATTTAAAAAAATTTAATTTAATTTTTCACTTTCATGTAGAGTGTTAAAGTTTTAGCTCCCTTAGAGAAAGGCAAGGTGAGTTAATGGTATGACCCTGTGTCCATCTTGCATTATCCATCATCTGTCCATCTTGCATCTTATTTGCTGTGTAGTTAACCCTCTGGATTCCTCCTTTGTTTTCTATTTGCTATTTTAGATTCATGTATATAGCACATATGCTGAGAGACTTGATTCTAGTAATTTGATATTGAAAACATGTATACAGATAGTACAATGAATGCATTCACCAGCCAGATCTATTAAAAAGCAAGGCAGTTAGCGTAGGATAATGACTGTTTAGAATCACAGGTTTCAGGTATTCAGAGTTCTCACCTTTGCGGAAAGTACTTAAAGCATACAAAAACAGAAAATACATGATGCATAAATTTAAGTACAGCTGGTTATAAAGAATACTAAGACACAAAGTAAATACTGAAATAATGAATTGTAGTTTTCTTTCTTTAATGGAAGAAGAATATCAGAAGCAATATAAGAACTGAGACTTGACAGTTGTAAGTTGTTAATAATTTGATAATTTTAATTATAATTTAAAACTAGACTTATTTTTAAAATAACAATTAATTATTACTGTGTTGTTGACTTAGACAAGACATGTGTCATAGCTTAATGGTTGGCATGCTGGGCTTCTATGCAGGAGTTCGCAGGTTGACTGCCATGTTGTGTCCAGAAGCCTGATCCTGATTGCATACCAAAAAAATAGCTAAAACCACAGGGCAAACACCTTAAAGTGTTCTTAATCCAACAAAAAAACACAGAAATGTTGTGCATCTCTGATGCATTTTTCACGTCCAGAAGTGAATTTTGACACATAATGCAAATGTAAGCCCTTTCCCTCTGTGATAGTTTTGAAAGACACTGTATATTAAGTAGCTTGATGCTATTCAAAATCATTGTCATTGATACTGTTTTGGAGATATTGTACTTGCCTTGAATCCACATATCTAGTAATATGGGTGGCTAGCTCTGCTTCCTAGCCAACTGTTGATATTTCACTGCCTGCCTATTGTGAAATAATTATGGGAGGTGTATATACCTCGCATCAAGAACATCACAAGCCCAAGATGCTTGATTAACAAATAATATATCCATATTGTTAATTATTAAACGATAATATCTGAAAAAGTGACATCATAGCCTTGAGAAATTTGACAGGGACCAATTTATGAAACTATTCCCTGCCACCTTACTGGTGGGGCTGTGAGTAGTTTATGAATATGGGCCTAGTCCCCAGTGCAGGGAGAGATTCAGTGCACAATGCTGGTTGTATAAATGAAAAATGACATATTTTTTTATATTGAGAATATGATACTATAAGTATGGTCTAGGAAGTTTACAATGGGCCTTTACATACATAAGCTAATGTAATGTCAGCTAGCTACCCAGGGAGCGATATATCTCTTGTTTAGTCCACTTTGCTAATGAAATCTGTCAAAAATATGCCACGGTAAATGCAAAAAATATGCCATGGTAAATGTTAAAATTTTGCCATTGTATGTGCTAAAAATATGCCACGGTAAATGCTAAATATATGCCATGGTAAAATGCCCAAAAATATGCCGTTGTAAAAGCCAAAAATAAGCCATGGTAAATGCAGTAAAACGTTCTTGATGTACAATAGCCATGGTTTAGAGCAAAACTTTCATCCTGTTCAAAAGCTATGGTTTAAAGCAAAACCTTCATCATGTTCAAAAGCCATGGTTTAGAGCAAAACTTTCTTGATGTACAAAGCCTTGGTTTAGAGCAAAACTTTCTTGATGTACAAAGCCATGGTTTAGAGCAGAACTTTCATGTTCAAAGCCATGGTTTAGAGCAAAACTTTCTTGATGTACAAAAGCCATGGTTTAGAGCAAACTTTCATCATGTTCAAAAGCCATGGTGTAGAGCAAAACTTTCTTGATGTACAAAAGCTATGGTTTAGAGCAAAACTTTCATCATGTACAAAAGCCATGGTTTAGAGCAAAACTTTCAGCATGTTCAAAAGCCATGGTGTAGAGCAAAACTTTCTTGATTTTCAAAAGCCATGGTTTAAGGAAAAACTTTCTTGATGTACAAAAGCCATGGATTAGAGCAAAACTTTCATGTTCAAAAGCTATGGTTTAGAGCAAAATGTTCTTGATGTATAAAAGCCATGGTTTAGAGCAAAACTTTCATCAGGTTCAAAAGCCATGGTGTAGAGCAAAACTTTCTTGATTTTCAAAAGCCATGGTTTAGAGCAAAACTTTCTTGATGTACAAAAGCCATGGTTTAGAGCAAAACTTTCATCCTGTTCAAAAGCTATGGTTTAGAGCAAAACTTTCTTGATTTACAAAAGCCATGGTTTAGAGCAAAACTTTCATCATGTTCAAAAGCCATGGTGTAGAGCAAAACTTTCTTGATTTTCAAAAGCCATGGTTTAGAGCAAAACTTTCATCGTGTTCAAAAGCTATGGTTTAGAGCAAAACTTTCTTGATTTACAATAGCCATGGTTTAGAGCAAAACTTTCATCATGTTTGAAAGCCATGGTTTAGGGCAAAACTTTCTTGATGTACAAAAGCCGTGGTTTAGAGCAAAACTTTCATCATGTTCAAAAGCCATGGTGTAGAGCAAAACTTTCTTGATTTTCAAAAGCCATGGTTTAGAGCAAAACTTTCTTGATGTACAAAAGCCATGGTTTAGAGCAAAACTTTCATCCTGTTCAAAAGCTATGGTTTAGAGCAAAACTTTCTTGATTTACAAAAGCCATGGTTTAGAGCAAAACTTTCATCATGTTCAAAAGCCATGGTGTAGAGCAAAACTTTCTTGATTTTCAAAAGCCATGGTTTAGAGCAAATCTTTCATCATGTTCAAAAGCTATGGTTTAGAGCAAAACTTTCTTGATTTACAATAGCCATGGTTTAGAGCAAAACTTTCATCATGTTTGAAAGCCATGGTTTAGGGCAAAACTTTCTTGATGTACAAAAGCCGTGGTTTAGAGCAAAACTTTCATCATGTTCAAAAGCCATGGTGTAGAGCAAAACTTTCTTGATTTTCAAAAGCCATGGTTTAGAGCACAACTTTCTTGATGTACAAAAACCATGGTTTAGAGCAAAACTTTCATCATGTTCAAAAGCCATGGTTTAGAGCAAAACTTTCTTGATTTACAATAGTCATGGTTTAGAGCAAAACTTTCATCGTGTTCAAAAGCTATGGTTTAGAGCAAAACATTCATGATGTATAAAAACCATGGTTTAGAGCAAAACTTTCATCATGTTCAAAAGCCATCATTTAGAGCAAAACTTTCTTGATTTTCAAAAGCCATGGTTTAGAGCAGAACTTTCTTTTGTACAAAAGCCATGGTTTAGAGCAAAACTTTCATCATGTTCAAAACCTATGGTTTAGAGCAAAACTTTCTTGATTTACAAAAGCCATGGTTTAGAGAAAACTTTCATGTTCAAGAGCCATGGTTTAGAGCAAAACTTTCTTGATTTACAATAGCCATGGTTTTGAGCAAAACTTTCATCGTGTTCAAAAGCTGTGGTTTAGAGCAGAACTTTCTTAATGTACAAAAACCATGGTTTAGAGCAAAACTTTCATCATGGTCAAAAACCATGGTTTAGAGCAAAACTTTCTTGATGTACAAAAGCCATGGTTTAGAGCAAAACTTTCATGTTCAAAAGCCATGGTTTAGAGCAAAACTTTCTTGATGTTCAAAAGCCATGGTTTAGAGCAAAACTTTCTTGATGTACAATAGCCATGGTTTAGAGCAAAACTTTCTTGATGTACAATAGCCATGGTTTAGAGCAAAACTTTCATGATGTTCAAAAGCCATGGTTTAGAGCAAAACTTTCTTGATGTATAAAAGCCATGGTTTAGAGCAAAACTTTCATCATGTTCAAAAGCCATGGTTTAAAGCAAAACTTTTTTGATGTACAAAAACCATGGTTTAGAGCAGAACTTTCTACTTGTTCAAAAGCCATGGTTTAGAGCAAAACTTTCGTGTTCGAAAGCCATGGTTGAGAGCAAAACTTTCTTGATGTACAAAAGCCATGGTTGAGAGCAAAACTTTCTTGATGTACAATAGCCATGGTTTAGAGCAAATCTTTCTTGATGTTCAGAAGCTATGGTTTAGAGCAAAACTTTCTTGATGTACAAAAGCCATGGTTTAGAGCAAAACTTTCTTGATGTACAAAAGCTATGGTTTAGAGCAAAACTTTCATCATGTTCAAAAGCTATGGTTTAGAGCTAAACTTTCTTGATGTACAAAAGCCATGGTTTAGAGCAAAACTTTCTTGATGTACAAAAGCCATGGTTTAGAGCAAAACTTTCTTGATGTACAAAAGCCATGGTTTAGAGCAAAACTTAATTGATGTACAAAAGCCATGGTTTAGAGCAAAACTTAATTGATGTACAAAAGCCATGATTTAGAGCAAAACTTAATTGATGTACAAAAGCCATGATTTAGAGCAAAACTTTCATGATGTTCAAAAGCCATGGTTTAGAACAAAACTTTCTTGATGTACAAAAGCCATGGTTTAGAGCACAACTTTCTTGATGTACAATAGCCATGGTTTAGAGCAGAACTTTCTTGATGTACAAAAGCCATGGTTTAGAGCAAAATTTAATTGATGTACAAAAGCCATGATTTAGAGCAAAACTTTCATGATGTTCAAAAGCCATGGTTTAGAGCAAAACTTTCTTGATGTACAAAAGCCATGGTTTAGAGCAAAACTTTCATCATGTTCAAAAGCTATGGTTTAGAGCAAAACTTTCTTGATTTACAAAAGTCATGGTTTAGAGCAAAACTTTCTTGATGTTCAAAAGCCATGGTTTAGAGCAAAACCTTCTTGATTTACAAAAGCCATGGTTTAGAGCAAAACTTTCTTGATGTTCAAAAGCCATGGTTTAGAGCAAAACTTTCTTGATTTACAATAGCCATGGTTTAGAGCACAACTTTCTTGATGTACAATAGCCATGGTTTAGAGCAGAACTTTCTTGATGTACAAAAGCCATGGTTTAGAGCAAAATTTACTTGATGTACCAAAGCCATGATTTAGAGCAAAACTTTCATGATGTTCAAAAGCCATGGTTTAGAGCAAAACTTTCTTGATGTACAAAAGCCATGGTTTAGAGCAAAACTTTCATCATGTTCAAAAGCTATGGTTTAGAGCAAAACTTTCTTGATTTACAAAAGTCATGGTTTAGAGCAAAACTTTCATCATGTTCAAAAGCCATGGTTTAGAGCAAAACATTCTTGATTTACAAAAGCCATGGTTTAGAGCAAAACTTTCTTGATGTTCAAAAGCCATGATTTAGAGCAAAACTTTCATCGTGTTCAAAAGCTATGGTTTAGAGCAGAACTTCCTTGATGTACAAAAGCCATGGTTTAGGGCAAAACTTTCTTGATATTCAAAAGCTATGGTTTAAAGCAAAACTTTCATCATGTTCAAAAGCCATGGTTTAGAGCAAAATGTTCTTGATGTATAAAAGCCATGGTTTAGAGCAAAACTTTCATCATGTTCAAAAGCCATGGTGTAGAGCAAAACTTTCTTGATTTTCAAAAGCCATGGTTTAGAGCGAAACTTTCTTGATGTACAATAGCCATGGTTTAGAGCAAAACTTTCATCATATTCAAAAGCTGTGATTTAGAGCAAAACTTTCTTGATATACAAAAGCCATGGTTTAGAGCAAAACTTTCATGATGTTCAAAAGCCATGGTTTAGAGCAAAAACATTCTTGATGTATAAAAACCATGGTTTAGAGCAAAACTTTCATCATGTTCAAAAACCATGGTTTAGAGCAAAACTTTCTTGATTTTCAAAAGCCATGGTTTAGAGCAGAACTTTCTTGATGCACATTGGCCATGGTTTAGAGCAAAACTTTCATTATGTTCAAAAGCTGTTGTTTAGAGCAAAACTTTCTTGATTTAAAAAAGCCATGGTTTAGAGAAAACCTTTCATGTTCAGAAGCCATGGTTTAGAGCAAAACTTTCTTGATTTACAATAGCCATGGTTTAGAGCAAAACTTTCATTGTGTTCAAAAGCTATGGTTTAGAGCAAAACTTTCTTGATGTACAAAAGCCATGGTTTAGAGCAAAACTTTCTTGATGTACAAAAGCCATGGTTTAGAGCAAAACTTTCATGTTCAAAAGCCATGGTTTAGAGCAAAACTTTCTTGATGTTCAAAAGCCATGGTTTAGAGCAAAACTTTCTTGATGTACAATAGACATGGTTTAGAGCAAAACTTTCTTGATGTACAATAGCCATGGTTTAGAGCAAAACTTTCTTGATGTATAAAAGCCATGGTTTAGAGCAAAACTTTCATCATGTTCAAAAGCCATGGTTTAGAGCAAAACTTTTTTGATGTACAAAAACCATGGTTTAGAGCAGAACTTTCTACATGTTCAAAAGCCATGGTTTAGAGCAAAACTTTCGTGTTCGAAAGCCACAGTTGAGAGCAAAACTTTCTTGATGTACAAAAGCCATGGTTGAGAGCAAAACTTTCTTGATGTACAAAAACCATGGTTTAGAGCAAATCTTTCTTGATGTTCAGAAGCTATGGTTTAGAGCAAAACTTTCTTGATGTACAAAAGCCATGGTTTAGAGCAAAACTTTCTTGATGTACAAAAGCTATGGTTTAGAGCAAAACTTTCATCATGTTCAAAAGCTATGGTTTAGAGCAAAACTTTCTTGATGTACAAAAGCCATGGTTTAGAGCAAAACTTTCTTGATGTACAAAAGCCATGGTTTAGAGCACAACTTTCTTGATGTACAATAGCCATGGTTTAGAGCAAAACTTAATTGATGTACAAAAGCCATGGTTTAGAGCAAAACTTAATTGATGTACAAAAGCCATGATTTAGAGCAAAACTTAATTGATGTACAAAAGCCATGATTTAGAGCAAAACTTTCATGATGTTCAAAAGCCATGGTTTAGAACAAAACTTTCTTGATGTACAAAAGCCATGGTTTAGAGCAGAACTTTCTTGATGTACATTAGCCATGGTTTAGAGCAGAACTTTCATGATGTACAAAAGCCATGGTTTAGAGCAAAATTTACTTGATGTACAAAAGCCATGATTTAGAGCAAAACTTTCATGATGTTCAAAAGCCATGGTTTAGAGCAAAACTTTCTTGATGTACAAAAGCCATGGTTTAGAGCAAAACTTTCATCATGTTCAAAAGCTATGGTTTAGAGCAAAACTTTCTTGATTTACAAAAGTCATGGTTTAGAGCAAAACTTTCTTGATGTTCAATAGCCATGGTTTAGAGCAAAACTTTCTTGATTTACAAAAGCCATGGTTTAGAGCAAAACTTTCTTGATGTTCAAAAGCCATGGTTTAGAGCAAAACTTTCTTGATTTACAATAGCCATGGTTTTGAACAAAACTTTCATCGTGTTCAAAAGCTATGGTTTAGAGCAGAACTTCCTTGATGTACAAAAGCCATGGTTTAGAGCAAAACTTTCTTGATATTCAAAAGCTATGGTGTAAAGCAAAACTTTCATCATGTTCAAAAGCCATGGTTTAGAGCAAAATGTTCTTGATGTATAAAAGCCATGGTTTAGAGGAAAACTTTCATCATGTTGAAAAGCCATGGTGTAGAGCAAAACTTTCTTGATTTTCAAAAGCCATGGTTTAGAGCAAAACTTTCTTGATGTACAATAGCCATGGTTTAGAGCAAAACTTTCATCATGTTCAAAAGCTGTGATTTAGAGCAAAACTTTCTTGATATACAAAAGCCATGGTTTAGAGCAAAACTTTCATGATGTTCAAAAGCCATGGTTTAGAGCAAAAATGTTCTTGATGTATAAAAACCATGGTTTAGAGAAAAACTTTCATTATGTTCAAAAGCTGTTGTTTAGAGCAAAACTTTCTTGATTTACAAAAGCCATGGTTTAGAGAAAAACTTTCATGTTCAAAAGCCATGGTTTAGAGCAAAACTTTCTTGATTTACAATAGCCATGGTTTAGAGCAAAACTTTCATCATGTTTGAAAGCCATGGTTTAGGGCAAAACTTTCTTGATTTACAAAAGCCGTGGTTTAGAGCAAAACTTTCATCATGTTCAAAAGCCATGGTGTAGAGCAAAACTTTCTTGATTTTCAAAAGCCATGGTTTAGAGCAA
>JAECUM010004919.1:0-7500 GCA_016617855.1 Megalonaias nervosa
GAAAACAAAATATTAAGATTGATATTCCAGGAACGAATGAGAAACAAAAACTCGTTTTTAACGATATTATTGTTGTTGATGTTAGCGCAGTTGAGAGCGCATTAACGATGGATAAATCCTATGGACATTAGGATACGCTATAACAATACACTTGTCGCAGGGATTAACTATTTCTGATACAAATATTTGGATTATCGATGATTGGATCGAATGGTCAAATTTAGTTTATCTAGCAGTTTCGAGAGTTAGAAGAATGTCTCAACTATGGAGGGTTATCACAGACTGTGCAATGACCGAGGAAATAACTGATAGAAACACCAAAGATGTCATAAAGAAATAAATTAGTTGGTTATCAGCAGTCTGACAAAAAAAATAAACGTGACTTTGATCTCGATACTGATTTTATTATGACACTGAAACAAAAACAGAATAATCATTGTGCGAGCTGTAACACAGTAATGTTGTGGCAATATTAGAATAATAATCCAAAACAATTCACCGTGGATAGAATTAATTGTAATCTCAGTCACACACGTGAAAATGTGATACTGACCTGTCTTGAGTGTAATTGACATAGGGGTGCTAGTGTTCTGCTTTTACAGAAGTGAAGGCAGCGGTAATTGTGTATCTTCAGGAATTACTTGTAAGTGTTCACATACAAATCCACGCTGAGGAGCAGTTGAATCTAGTCTGTAGATTGCAGGTCTACCCAAGGATCTTACCATGCTAGAAAGTTTAAATTGTGGTCACACTCCAAATAGGATCAGCTGCTCTTTTTTAACCCCTTTCAAGTTCACAGGGTTCATACATATATCTTACAGTCACATTACCCAATACTGGTTGTTTTGAGGAAGAGTCACGTCGTTGTATTGGTATATGCTTTTTTGTGATCGCGCTCATGGGTTTTATGGAAGTTGCACAAGTAATTTCATTATTTAACGCAGCTATCACACTTGGTAGTCTTGCAACCCATTCACGAGATCTTTTGTCTTTCTGAATTTTATTCAAGGATATTTCCTGCGCATACTGATATCCAAATAATCTCTCAGCAAGTGTTCTATTAAATCATTCAACGATTGCCTGATCGTGATGAATTGCGGTATGTCCTCATCTGATTTTCACATTATGTTTTTCATCAGAGATGATACTGCACCAAGAAATTCTTTGCCAGGATCAACCTGTAGTGGCTGTGGCCATCGTACACCACCGCGTTGATAAATTTGTTCAAAAGCAGATGTAACTTCAGTTGCTGCTTTTGTTGATAATGGTTCTGCTTCTTTATATCTACTTGCAACGTCAACGACAGTTAATGCGTATTTGTATGTGTGTGATTGACATCTACATGTTTTAATAGTATCATGTGGTAAAAACAAAATATCTGCTTGATGAACTTCATTGGGAGTGCTGACATCAAAATGTGTGTACTGAAATTTTTTAGGTGGTGGTAGATAAATCTGCCATATTGCCTGCCGTGTTAACCAATTTGCGGCTACAGAACATGCGACACCTGCTACATCAGCAAGTTTACCAATCACTGTTTTACCCCTCCAATATCCTCTTGGGCTATAATAAATCGATTCCATTATAATAGTTATCTATGATTAATTACTGGCCCTTAACACTAGTTTACCTTTCATCGCAGATTTTACTAGGAAGCTAGCAAGTTTATCTCAGAGAGATTTATTTTTTATGGAATTTAACGAGTGAATCAACTTCACATCTGCAATATGTCATTGCTGTAAATCTTTATTTTTATACGCAACATCATGAATATGCCACACTTAATCAATCGCATTTATTGGATACTCTCCTGGTCTTGGATGGTCTCGTTCGTCATGTCAGATATCAAGTCGGGTTCCAGGACCACAATAATTATATCCAGGAAGTTGTTTTTCTCCTGGGTATTTAGCCCATGGAGTCCCTGGTAATTTTCCCAGTGAAGCAGTGATATCACCACCTGTCTTCGTACGAGACGAAATAAATTTGTATCTGTTTGTACCACATTTTACACACTTGCCTGTAAGTGCAAGTTTTTAATTTTTGTTGTTATTGTTGTTAATCGACTGGTGGGGGTGGATGCTCTGCATCGAACACAATATAAATTGATATTATTTATTATATTTGTACAACATGGATGTCATTGATTTCTCAGCGACACGAAAGCAAGAGCCAATCAAGCATCATGCAGCGCTACCAAATTCTATCAGAGCAATTATAATAGGTCCATCTGGGTCTGGTAAAACGCAATTATTGCTTAATCCGATAATGAGATGGCTAAAATGGGATAAGTTGTATTTGGTGGCACCATCCATAGATGATCAACGATGCTACGATGTGCTTAAAGATTTTAATGAAGAAGCAAAGTCGTTGGATGAAGATAAAGATGAAGATGATAGTGATATTATTGATTTTATCACCGATATTGATGAAGCTCCATCTATGGATGATCTCGATGGACGTATTAATAATCTCGTAGTATATGATGATGTGATGCTGGACAAATAATCAAATCCAGCTCGGATATTTTCCCAAGGTAGACACAAAAACACCGATGTTATGTATGTTACTCAGCGATATACACAAATACCTAAGGTGATCAGAGATAACTGCAATATGTTAGTTGTGTTTAATGGAGTCGATACACATACTCTGCGAAACATTCATCAGACTTGGTGTTCAGGGGATATGGATATGATTAAATTCACAAACTTCTTTTCAAAAGCACAAGCTACCCCACACGGATTTATCACAATAAATTTATATGATCCTCGCTCGCGATATCGTGTCGGTCTCGACAAAACTTTTGACTGAGAAACACAACAGCAGGGAGGGCGACGACATCGAATGAGTGAGCGGTCACATAAACAAACACGCCATAAAAAAAAACAAAAACAAAAAAGTCAAAAAAGTAACAAAAATAAGCTAACCCAAATAGGAAAGTTTCGGGTCGGTTAGAGATTTCAGTTTTGACATTACTGACGTTTGTATTTTTGTTTTTGTAGGAAGCTTTAGTTTTCAGCTAAATCTCTAACTGAAAATTTCCTAGGATTCGCCCTCCCTGCTGCTTCTTCTTGTGCTATTCCTGATGATGTTCTAGCCCATCTCTCCCTCTCCCAATACCTTAGTTCGTACTCTCCCTTCCATTATCGGTGGCGCTTCAACAATTGTTTGTACGCAACTCTGGTTTCTTCTTTTCTGTGTCTCTCCTTTCTTCTGCTTCTCTTCTTCCTCAAGTCTAGAAAGTATTTGCTGCGTTAATCGGAAGAGGACTTGTCCTTTCTGGATATACCTCGTCTTGTGTGGTACGGTGAACCACACCTGAAGTAGGAGTACAACTACCTATCGAGATTTCTCTGAGTTTTGTTGACAAAGATGGCAAAATTAGCGATATCGCTGTCTTATGAGCTTGATTCCCGGACGTGATGGAAAACATACTCTAATTTGATTCATTTATACTTTTTTGGGGGGTTATGAAACGGACAATTGCAAAATTCGGTTCTTTTATCGTTTTGCCATCGAAGAAGGTATCGACTGATTTGCCTCAACACGTTTTGAGAGTCCGCACTAACTCGGAGCCTGTTCTATATGTTAGAGATACGCTCGAAGCATGCTTCGAAATCATATTAAGCACACAAAAGAGACGCGTGCAATCTTGATTTCCCTAATTCAAGTTAGAAAGATCGGATAAATCAGTTTATCATTGACGGTCGACACCTTCTATCACGGTCTGACCTTCCGGAAATTTGCATCAAAACAAGTTAGTATAAATGGTACGTGGATTGTTCTTGCAGCCATCGTCGTACGTCACAGCACAGTACAATTGTTCAATTCCTCTGAAGCAAAGAGCGTATACTGGGTCGTAGTAGCAGTTATCCACGAGTTCGTCTTTCATGGCAAGGTCATCCAGATTCCTATGTTCTTTGTCAGTTGAGGTTACGATGGTCAGAGTGTACTGTGTAAAATGCGAGTCGAAGATGATGCTCAAACGGATATTTTCTGTTCTCTTTTCACATTCATTTTCACTTCCTTCTTCTCGGGTACTGATGGGGATGGCGTCGTCATTTGACTCGCTCTTTTCGTTCTTGTGAATCGGTGTGGGCATGAATGTAGCGTCACGACCCGTCGTCGTCTTCGTCATGGGCGTTTAAGTACAACAGCATACTATACCGTACAACACAATACCACAGCATACCAATACAAAACTGTATAACACAATGCAATACATTTATTTAGTATTCGAGGCAAGCTGGTCAAGAAATAATGTTGTTGAAGTGTATATACATTGTTTTGCATGTAGAATTAAGTTCATTATATGATCATTCTGAGTGTTGTCTCTACTTCCAAATATAATAACTTTTGTTACATTCCAAATTATGCGTGTGACAACACCTACTTTTTATCCATTATAGGTCCATTTAAAAAGCTCTTTGTTACCCGACACTCCCAAAACACGAGATATTGTCTCTGTATGCAGCATACAAAAAGAACAGAGCTCCTTTGGAATAATGTTAATTCTGTGGAGAAATGTATTCGTAGCCGAAATTCTTTATAATATTTTAAACTGCAATCATCCAAGGTTTGGATATTTTGTAGTTTCATATGTTAGTAAGAAATTTGACTGCCAATGTTTTTCTTCTAACTCAAAAAGATCGAAATTCCACTGCCTTCTAGAAGTTGGTATTTCATGGTTTTCAATCAATTTTTCATTTACACCTCTTCGTCCTTTCTTATTTTTAATAATAGTATATACACCGGTATTTATGGAAGGTTGTTGTAAATTTAGAGCCATAATTGATTCTGAATTTACCTTTCTATGACTTAATTGCTGTTAGAAATTAATCTTCTTGTTACTTCGAAACGGCTTGAACTCGTTACTTCACATGGGAGCAGCTACGTTTTCCAACAATGGTGCTATCACCATCTGAAGAAATCCTTCTAGATGGACTGTGTTTTGTCTTCATTTGGGTCGTTGAATGTTTGTTCTCAGCAGAATAAATTAAGTGCATTCTTTTCCCTCGAAATCGACTAAGGCTTACACGATGTCTGTTTTGTCTTGGACTTTCTTCTTTGACTGAGCTCCCTTTTCACGGCAGCAGTAGTAGAAGAAAGAGAAGAATGAAGAGACTGATTTTCATGACGGGTGTCCATTTTGGCGATATTTTCAACAAATTTGAAACCACTTAAATCGAATTTATATGACATCATCAAAACCTGTGATACTGACACACTGGTGATTGTGCTGTTGCCAATGTTTTTGCTGCCTTAGTTTGCTGCTGTAGCTGCTAGTCTAGTGTTTCCTTTGGTAATTTTTGTGTGCTGTTGCTGGACTGCTTATCTTTCTTTCAATGGTCGTCTTTGCCGTCACAGTCTTCTTTTCCTTTCCAGCTGTTGTCGTTCCTTTCATCTTCGTTGTCTCTTCCGCATTCTCTGTTTTCTTTGACTAAATTATTTTCTTTTAAGAGTTCTTGCTCATCGGTGTCTACCTCTGTATTTGCTTTAGTCTTCGTATTTTGAATTTTGCAATAGAAGGATCCTAATGATGACTCCTTAGAAATCCAGTTCCACCCAGTGTCACGATTATTTGTTCCTTGGTCCAGGCATCTATACTCGGATCTATGAGTTTTGTCAATTCCGCATTCTCGTTTTCTAACTAGCATTGATTGAATAGGAGTGAGAATGATTCACTGTAGCAGGCGATGTGCCGTCAAAGTAAACCGGCGAAACACTTTTTCACGCCAGCTTAAAAAATCTGGGAACAGACCCATGTGCATCATTTTCATGAGTGATATCAGGATGAATGACAAATAGCGAACACTGGAGATTTAAATGATCGGGTGGATAAGTAAGTGAGGGTTTTGAGACTTTTAGTAGGATGAAATCAACGATGAGGATGTGTAAATAACTGGACCGCCATCGTGAGCACAATCGTAAACAAATTGGTAAGAAATCTCAGAAAATCAGATATATGGGTTTCAGATTGATGAGAAAGAAAATCCGTGGCATCGACAAAGGCAAACTTTAGACATGATGATACCAGTTGTTGGGTCACACATACACTTTAGATTAGGTCTGTGAATCTATCTATCTGTCTGATGTCTTTATTTTTTCACAGTTATAAATCAGTGCATTTTTAACACTTCAAAAATACCGTGTGGTCGCAACCTTATAAACTGCTAAATCTACGTGTCTAATGATCGTTGACGAAACGGCCCGGTGAGGTTTCAAAAGGATAGTTGGTTACGGTTACAAAGCGTGCCAGTTGTATTGGAGGACAAGACTGAGGCTGAGTTTCGGCCTGGTGACGTTTCAAGACAGAATAGTTGGCGTAGTTTCTCGGTCAGCATCTGGTCCCCAAATAACCCGGTACTGCTACGTCTCAAAACCTGTTTTGTGTCACAAATGGGCCCAGCTTATACTGTCATTTCAAATCAACACATCGAACTTTTTAAAAACCGATTTTATGATTATAGGTTAATTATTGATAGGATAAGAGTAGTAATTGACTATATATAAATATTACCACTCTTTATTTCCAGGATGCCGGCACCATCTTATCCATCATTCCAACATGTTGATGTGTTTATCACTGAAATATTTATCATTGCCATCATTTCGTTTGCCCAGTCCGTCTCACTAGCTGCTCTGATGGCGAAAAGGCACAACTACAGTCTCGATTCTAATCAGGTACCACCATTTTGTTTCTTTTCATTTTCCTATTTATCTTTCCTAACGTACTGTTTCTTTGTTTCATTTACTTTTTTCTTGATTTATTTATTTCATTTTACGGGAACATGCACCAGTTTAGAACAGCTTAGTCTGGATAAACAGCTGTCTACGAAGGATCTTGAAGGGAATAAGTTAGAGACAGAAAGATGAATCGCCAGAGAATCTGAGAAACAAATAGGTGGTAAGTTTCCTGTTATTATACTAATTAATGACGCATTGCTCCATTTCCAGGAATTGATAGCTTTTGGTGCTGGGAACGTCTTTGGATCCTTCTTCAGCTGTTATCCATATGCAGCCTCTGTGTCTAGGAGCTCTGTTCAAGAATCAGCAGGTGGTAAAACACAGGTAAATGCACAATTTTATTTTTTATCGATTTATTTGGATTTTATCAACCTGCAAACAATGCATAATTCAAGCTGATAGAGGGAGCAATAGTGTTAATTCCTACAACACTTTTGCAACACGTTTAACTATCTTAAGTATCCATCCCTATTCTCCTACTTGAAGGTTTTGAAACACTATTTTTGGTTTTCTCTATGGTTTGTATTGAAACTTTATTATTTTGCTTTTTTCTTCAGCTTGCCAGCTTAATTTCTTCCTCCATGGTTCTGATAGTAATTCTGTGGATTGGATATCTTTTCGAGAGCTTGCCAAATGTAAGTACGTGAATTGTATTTTATTTGTGAGCAAAATAATGTATGTTATTACTTGTAAGTTATACAAATATGTAACAGACTTTGTTATTACTCAAATTCGGATCGCACAAAAGCTGGG
>JAECUM010004919.1:10000-12447 GCA_016617855.1 Megalonaias nervosa
ACGTTTACTCTTTCGCTGTCTGCATTGTTTTATCATCAATCCTTTGGCCTACCTTTTGGGCACGTTACCTTCCTCACTTCTCTGCAATAATTCTTTGCATCTGGTATTGAATGTTTTCCGCAGTTTGTCTCTCGCAACCCTTTTATATCTTAATATTACTCATTTGTTAAAGGTGAATAGGACTGACATGCCATAAACACATCTAGAAAGACAGATGGTAGTTGCCATTCAACATTGATTCCTCTTAGGTTGTGTGTTGCAGATGGTGAAGACATCGAGCATAAATTAGTACATTAGAGGAAGCTGTGTTTCTGGAAGCATCATATATGTTACCACTTAATAGTTCTGTTTTTCTAATTCCATTCGTTTCAAGTAAAACTTGATAACACAGTAATGGTAGCATCAAACATGTGCTGTCTTCATAACTTTGCAACGTTTATCATATGCGGTATTTTTAGAGGTAGAACTGATTATGAAGGACTTGTTTAGCATAATACGACAGCATTGCAAACTGGTTATGACCCTGACCATGCAGTCAAAGTCAAAGTTCAACGCAAGAGCAAGAATACTACGGCTTAATTGGTTTGACTCTGGAGATAAATCAAGATACAAAAATTTCAAAATACTTCAAACAATTTGCTTATTTATAATTAGCTCTGACAATGATTCAAGACACACAAATCTATATAATGTCTAGATATGTGTTAATTTGATGAAAAACTTATTTTATAAATAAGAAATTTATAAATAGTTTTTTACTTCTACTTGGTGTATTATCAGTCTCAAAGTCTTGTATAATTTATTATTTTAGTTCATCTGGGTTGTGACATGCGGCTGCACAGTGATACTCCATGTCGACTATGGTCTTATAATTGGTTTGGGCTTCTCCTTTATCACAGTGGTGATAAGGACTCAGAGGTATATTCCCCTCCCCCAATTCGCCTTCTCTTTCCAACATTCAACATTTTCAACATTTTCAATTTTACTCCTTTCTTTAAATCCAGTATATTGTTCACACAGTTGGTGCACATTGTACATGAGCTAATCAAGGGTACAGGCAACACTGATACAAATCAAGTGCAACACTGATACAAATCAAGTTCAACACTGATACAAATCAAGGGCAACACTGATACAAATCTAGGACACATTATACTAGCTGACATTTTTGTGTTGAAGAAATAGAATGTGCTATTTCTATTGACCTTTTTATGAACTCGGACACAAATTCGTTCTACAAATTTCACAAAAGATTGGTTTTTTACATTAAAAAAATTATTGTTTTTAATACAGAAATATGTGTAAAATTGGGAAAGGCACTTTGTTTTGATTTACTCCGCATGATATAGCAAATAGTGTGTTTCAGTGCCATTAAAACTCAATATAAACACATCATTGTTTATTTGTTTCCTGATTTATTGATTGATTTGTTGATTTTGTTTACAGGGCAGTTGTTTCTCCCATGAGTAAGATCAGTGACACTGAAGTCTACAGAGACACAAATAAATATAGTAAGGTAATAAATCCATTACCGTAAGATATGTAATATTTCCATTTTAAATCACATCAGAAGTCAGATATTGTCGGATTTATATTCAATTTATGTATAAACTAAAATTTTCTTTATATTCGTTATTTTTTTTTTGAAACATGAAATTAGAAGTGATAAACATGACCTGTCTACAAATAAAATGGGTTTTGGGTTGAAAACATATTAATAGAAAAATGAAAATAACACCAATACTTTATTATTATTATTATTATTATTATTATTATTATTATTATTGTCCACCTGCATCTCATATTCACCTACATTAAATCACCATATCTCTTATTTCATTATATTTTTTCTACTTCTTTTTCTTACTATTATTACAGTCTGAAGGAACCTAATATATACCTCAAGTAAATGATTTTTTTCCTTATCCCATTATTATTATTATTATTATTATTATTATTATTATTATTATTATTATTATTGTTAAAAGGCAAAAGAGAAACCTGGCATCAAGATTGTTGGTTTCAACTCTCCACTCTATTTTGCCAATGGTGACGTGTTTGTCACAAAACTGCAAAGAATAACCGGAGTTAAACCAGAGAAAATCAAGAAACAACTAAGAAGAATGACCATGAAGCATCTATTAGCAAGAAAGGTACAAAATATTATGCGTATATTATGTTCCATTCATGTAGTGTATGTGTGCATCTCACACACGCATATTGTTGCATATCTTCTTCGGATACTATTAGGTCAGAAATGAATGGTAATGGATTTCTCTGAAATCAAAACACACATTGGAGTAAGTCATTTAAGATTATCTTCTGTCAGTAAATATTGAAACAAGCAATACAACATTTTTAACCTAATTAATGACACACACACACACACACACACACACACACACACACACACACACACACATATATATATATATATATATATATAT
>JAECUM010004920.1:0-29762 GCA_016617855.1 Megalonaias nervosa
ATATATATATATATATATATATATATATATATATATATATATATATAATACAAATCAAATGGCGAATAATGGTCCTTTCAAGTACACTGGATCCAGCAAGGATGAGGTATATCAGGGATTGATTAAGATAAATGCTATAAACTGACAACGAACAGTGCAAAACAAGCATCTAACTAGCCTGAGCACTTTCAACTCTTAATGAGTCTTTTTCAATGGCATATACAAAACAAAGACAAGACAAACAAATAAAACTGTTTTATTTGTTTGTCTTGTCTTTGTTTTGTATATGCCTTTGAAAAAGACTCATTAAGAGTCGAAAGCGCTCAGGCTAGTTAGATGCTAGTTTTGAACTGTTCGTTGTCAGTGTATTGCATTTATATATATATATATATATATATATATATATATATATGCAGGTAGGTAGGTAGGTAGGTACATATATATATATATATATATATATACACACTGCTGCTATATATATATATATAGATATACTTATATACCTCGAGTTTCATAAAAATAATTTCAGTGGTTCAAAGATCTGTCCATCCATTACAAAGTTATGGTCCAGACAAACAAATGTTAATGGATGGATGGAGAGAGGGGCAATTCTGTAATATAATTGAGTAGATCTCCAGAATTGGTGACTGCTATGATGGACTGTTGTCAAAAAAATTTAAATTATAATGTTGTTGTTAAATTTATGTTTATTAGAAGGCCCAATGCACACAGAATCTCACGTAGAAACAGAAAATCAGTGAGTGAATTCATTTTCACATGCTTGTGACTTGAAGAAAATGGGTGCTAGGGTGTCACGTGTGTTACAGTGTGACATAAAGTACCTTGAACTTACAAAGCAAGACCACAGTTTAAGACCTCTGCTATAAATTCAAATAGAACAAATAGAAAGAAAGATTTAAAAGCAAAATTGTCAAAATCTGTGTTGAACATTTCAGATGATCATCATCACAAAAATTGTCACACTGTAACACACAGGACATTAGTGTTCAGCCTTTACAATAGAGCCTTATTTGGAGGAAAAGATTTTACTATTAACCATCTAATTTGTGTGTGTGTGTGAATCATATTTTGAATATATATGTGAATGATATGAAGTTTTCCTCTTTTTAGCCACATTCAATATGGTGGATGGTGTCAGTGTTACATGTGACAGGCAGACTAAATGAAGAAGGTGACAGAAAAACACATAACTGTGTAAATTTAAATGTATTTTATTTTTTCAAACTTAGTGGAAGACTCTACTAGCCATCTGGGCCATATCAAGATGGCCAACAATGTCAGCACATACAATCCAGGCATCATCCTCTATGTCAGGGAAATAATATTTCCCATCATTCTGGCAGAGGTACCGCACCTCAAGATCATCTTCCTGGGCTTGAAGCACCTGCAATATGCAGCACAAGCTATTATAAGCTTTAAAAATGAATTACAACTGCTACATGTATACCATCACTTTAAACTAAAGCATATAAAGTGCCTATATCGATGTATACCAACTATCCTACTTTTTCGATCAACTATCTGTTTAGACATCAGTTTTGAGAACGTGTGTACAAGTTATCATAACACAGAATTTGAAAAAAATGTAATTAAAATTGTGCAGATGATGTTTTACCATAGACGATGGGTCAGTCACAGATTTTCATCATTATACAGACTTGTTCAAATAAAGGCAAAGGAAAGGATCTTCAAACTTACAACAACTCCATATTCCTTCCTGACGGTTTTGCGACCCTGTTGGATTGGGACACTGACCAAAAGAAACTGACCAGCTCTGAAATACTGAACAAAATTTTTAAGGAAACAGGTTAAACTACCAGCAATAAATAAGTTAGAAAAAATGCTCATTATCAAAATGGTGAAAGCATCAATTTAAATTATGCATCCATAGTCCCAAGAATGTGTTCATAACTATAAACAATTTTACTCAGTCTGTTTTAAGTCCAGAAAGTCAGAGCAACCACTTGTACCAATTATTTTCTTGCAAAAGTTTACCTGATTGAATTAGCCTGAAGCACGTCCATTACAGCTTCTGAGACTGGTGCTGCAGTGACACTGGCTGGCACTGGTGGTGTGTTCGTGGCTGTGGCAGGATCTTCTTCATTAGCAAATGCAGTTGCTGAGATTTCGGTTGGCTCTGGTAAAAAAGGATGATGACATTTAAATTATGTATTTGTGCATGTCAAACCAAATGTACAAAATAGTTTTTTAAAGGAAATAGAATTTACAGTGGGTTCTGAAAACACTGCATACTTTGTGTAATGGAGCTAAAATTGCTGCATTCATGAAATTTTGCTGTTCAAAAATAAGAACCAGTAAATATAATAAAAATACTATTAATAATAATGATGTGGACTTAGTACAGTGCCTAATCTTTAAATGGCCTAAGTGCATTACAACTGAAGTAATCATTTAAGTCTTGTGACTGAAGACTTAAAGACTTAAAAGTCTTCAGGCACAAATTTGATTTACATCTATTTCGAAGGTGATCAACACAACAATGTACTCATTCTATTAAATAAAGAAAATACAATGCAAATTAAAACTTTGTTGTCAATTTTCTTAAAGCAAAACATTGTTAATTATTACCATTCTGCTGTGGTCTTGCAGTCTTCTCTTTCAAGTGTGCCACTCTCCAGTCACCACAAAATGCTGCATTTGCACACAGGCCCTCCTCAGATGTACAGGCTAGACAGAAGCAGCTCCTCTCTCGTATGCTCAGGACATATGGTGTCAAACCACAAGCACAGTGCAGAGTCCTAGTACCAGCCACGGTTTTAATCTCTGGTCCAGTCCTGTCTGGTCTGTGCCTGTTGACTGTACATTGAGGAACAAAAAAGAATTTTCTCCTGTTGTGACTGTGGGTTTCAGCTGATTCTGGTCGTGTCAGCCTCCTCATGCAAAAGCTGAACATTTCTTCAGCTGTTGAAACTTCAGCCTGTCGAGCTTTGACAGCAGTTGAAACCACCCTCTTAACAACACCAATCTCTGCATCACAAGGGTCCTTTCTATGGTGACTGCCAAAAGTGTTTTTCTGTTGGTACACCAATATTCTCTTCCCCATATGAGGCATCAACAAAACTCGTTTTCCCCTTGTACTGTGAGGCACATCTATCTGAGAAATGAATTATCTTTGTGAATTGGAGTCCCCTGGATTGTAGCTCATGTACGGCAATCATCTGGAAATGTTGAAAAGCATGAATGTCGTGCTGCAGGTCATCTGATATGAAGATCAGAGATTCTGTGATGGTGTCATGATGTTGTGAACAGCGGTAATGGGCAATCACTGGATGAACTGTTACTTGTTTGCGAGTCCAGTGAGCCCCTTGTGCCTCGTCTTGGTAGAAACACCCAAAATTTTCTGCAAAATCCATACAAAGTAGTAGCCAGTTTTCTGGAAGATTTTCTTTTAAGCTGGCAAAAGCTTTATGTTGCCAATCCGCATTTGTTAGGTGGCATGAGGAGGAAAGCAGTTCTTCCTCCAGTTCTGAAAGAACTTGGTCCAGTGTGCCCTGCATTGTAGTAAGTTGCCGTTTACATACTGTTTTGTTGATTCCAGTACGGCCGCTTATGTTTTCTTTGACGAGTGCCCACTTTTTCCACTCTACTGTAGCACCTGTATACATTTCTATTGTTGGCTATAGCTTAGATCTATTTTAACTCCACAGTTGGAACATTTTCTGTCGATGCAGCTCTTACAACCTTGAATACTTATTTCCTTGTCACACAAGGTCTGATCACTCATGGCAACTTTTGATGGCAGCACGAGGCAATGGAGTCCCTTTGCTGCCAGAAAGTTGTTGATGGCATCCCTCTTCAGTGTGATATTTGCACAGTATTCACAACAGCAGGTGTTCATTTTGGTCCATTTGACTCCTTTTATCTCCTTGGGCAGACATTTTGCAAATCTTGAAAATGATATCTCTATCTCCATCTCCTCCACAAACTGCCCATATGAATCTTTTAATGTTTTTTTCTATACATCTACTCAGAGCAAGGGTCTTCTTGCTCACAGATGCTGGAAAGGGATCATATCTGGAAATGTCACCTCGTTTGAAAAAGTCAACAACTCTCTGGACTATTTCTTTTGGCACAGCACTGCTTGACATCTTGCGCTCAAATTTCTGTGTCTGACACTTTTTTACGTAGTGGAAACTGAGACCATACTTCTTTCATATGTAGTTGATGCTTAATCCTTTGTTCACTTTCAACAGAATATTTGCCAAGGCAGCTCGTTTGACATTGTGAGCAGACGTCTTAAACTTCCTCAGTTATTGGTAGCTCTCACTAACTTCATCCAGGACTGCAGTTGAAAAAGCAATTTCATGTCTTGCTGATCTTGGAAGTATGTTTTTTAACTGAAGAGCCTGTTTTTGGCATGGAGTAGTAAACTGCACTGTCTCGACAGCTTCTTCTATCACTTCTGCAAACAGTTGTGGATCTTTGGGCAGTTTCCTTATTAACTTCAGAGTCTCCTTCGATTTTAATGCTGGTGTGCAGGCTGGAGACTTTTTAGTATGAGTATGCTTTTCTGTTGAGGATGGTTCCAGCATCTCTCCCTATTCTAAAGCCCTTTTTTTAGCTTCTGCCTGCTGAAGTTTAGTGATCCACCTTCTTTTCTGCAGTCGCTGTGCTAATCCAGCACTATATCTCTGTTGCCTGAGCCTGTCTTTCTCTCTTCTTTCTTCTACATATGCTCTCATCTGAGGCTTTGGATGCTGTAGTGGTCTTCCCAATTCTTTTTGTTTTTTCCTCCATTCTGCTACCCTAATCCTTGTTTTCTCTCTTTCAAGCTCCTTTTGTTCAGGTGTCAGATTTGCCTTGTAGTTTTTCAAATGCTGTGTCTCCTTCTCCCGGTAAGCATTGTATCGAAGGGGGTCTTCTTTTAAATGTTGCCTGTACCTTCAATTCCTTTTCGCTCCAGCTGACAACTTGGGTTCCTTAGCAGATTCACATGTTGTTAAACTTGGTTCTGTCTGTATTGGCTCTGGAAGCTTTCTTTTTTCAGCAAGTCGATCTAATGTCCTTATCATGTTAATAACTATCCTGAAACTGTGATAATATATACAGTAATATAATGGGAGTTAACGAATATGTTAACATAACTGAAAATTAAGTGTGACATATTTTTATTTAAAAAAATACAAATTATGCACTTAGTGACTTTTGGTCAATTTATTTAGGTCTATGTCAATTCCACTTCCAAGTCCTATCCAAAATTTAAAATCATTTCAAAATTCAATTTATAGAAATTCCTATTTACTATATTGATGAAATTGCAAGAGAATTTATTTTTTTTAGGACAATTTACTGTTTCAGGAACAAAATAGAAGCACATGACAATGCAAGAGTAACAAGCATTTTATAAAAATTACAAATATTACAATGCTGTCTCAATGCACTGAACATATCACCAATCTTGTACATGAGTTTATTATGTGATCCAAAATTATTTGAAATATGAAATGGGGGCAACCACTACTGAATCAGAAATGACCAAGTTTGCTTAAAAACATGCTGCTACTGGGTTGCTAGGAAGAAAATTCAGGCTGTTGCCAATGAATGTAGTCCAAAGTGTCTCAAGTAACACATGAGACATCAACGTCAGGATGTTTTCACGAACAAATGAAATTTCTCCTTTAAAAAACATCGACTGGCTCTGTATTCGACTGAAAAACAACACAGTGTCAGAACTAATTCTAAAATTCAATAAAATTAATACAAAGAAAAGCAGAACTGCGTTTGTAGACAATTTTGACCATCTCATTCCATTACAAGCGACAATCATAAAACCAGGCAATACCACATTTCACAGAGTGCATACAAAGTCAGATGATGGTAATTTAGCTATAAAGTATCGTTTGTTTATAAAAGGAACATTCCAAATTAATATTTTACTTACCTCAAATTAAGAAGAATACTCCAATGGCTGATTTTTGGATAAATTACTGAGTAATGATTCAATCTCCCACCCAGCATCTCATCTGTACATAAACTGGATATGGGTGACACGTCATACTTTTTTGTTAAACACTTCGCTTTATGTGATGGAATTCTGTTGTAAACATTTCAATTTGTGTGTTTCTATATTTAGTTTATTTTCAAAGAGTATCTGCAGTACCAATACAGCCCACTATACTGCACTAGGGGATTGAAATTTGGCCATCATGTTACATTACAATGTGACACAGTTGGTTAAAATCAATCAAATTTTGAGGGTTTTGACTGGTTTTTAGAAAATAAACTTAAATAAATGAAAATTTGTTTGTTTAATTTCATGTTTGTGATACATGATAAATTGCAGGATTCTGCTTCTGATCTGTAGGCAAGTAAACATACACCCAGAAAACGTGACATGTACATGTATGAACGAGACAGTTAATTCTGAGTTCCAAATATAACAAAAACACAAAAAATTGTGGTTTGAAGTCATTTATATTTCTTATTGGCATTGTTTTATAAACTGAAACACAAATAAGAACCGCAGTCTGTACATGTGGCACTGTCAACATTAAGCTGTTTGGCATTGGTTGCTGCAAGTAAATTTTGGTCACCATTTTCTGCCAATTTCATCAATTTTAGTCCAACTATTCAGGAAGCAAAAAATGACAAGTGCCTGATATTGATACTACTGATTCTTTAGGGCACATTTGATATACTGATTCTCACTGCAAGCCCATAAAGATCCCAGAAAAAATAACACAGAAAAAGAATTGGAACCATACCAGGCAGTCACCAATTCCAGAGAACTACTCATTACACCTAACTTAAGACTATATACACACTAGCAACAAATTATATAGCCTCAAATATGACAGATCATGGATGATAAAGCAATCTCTGTAAAATAAAGAATGCATTATTAGAATAGGGTTCGGTGTGTAATAATAAGATCATTATACAGTGACCACAACATTATGGCATTAATCATCGATCATATATACAGTGGTCCCCCTCTTATATAGCCACCCCTTCTGCACCGGGAAAGTGGCCTTATAAGACAGGTGGCCTTTCCAGAGGGGAACTAAATTTTTTGTGAGAAGTATATGTAATGTACGTAGTAAGAAAGCTACATTCTTCAAAGCATTTAATATCTTCATTTAATATCTCCGTTTAAAAGTAACATTAATTATTAAAAGGTTCTTCTTGTTATAATAATAGACTTATTTCAACTGAATATGCATTAATAGTTCTTATTCTTGGCGTAAGCATGACGTGAGCAGGTGTTGTCATGCACATTGCAAAACCATTCACTACAGAAACGTCATTTAAATCTTGGTACATACATAATTCTCTTCCCATCTGTTTCATTTTCCCTCTGCTGCTGAATAACCTCCATATCGGTTATGATGTTGTTTATTCGAGTCTTTTCTACCTAAAATTGTTCGGCAAGTCCCCCCTCCTCACCTCACCTAATGTCGTCCAGTAGAACAACGGACTTTTTCCTAAAATAATCGTCTCTGTTTACGTGATGACATGTTAATGTTTGGTAATGATTTATATGAATGTTGCTAACTGTATGTGATTTAATTATGCAGACAAAACTTTTGTAGAGTGGACAAAATGCCTTCTTCGTAAAGGAAGCGATAAATGTGTAGTCACGTGATTTTTCGGTCTTTGTCTGGTACCCTGTTTTGTTCGAGGTTAATTTCTCTCTGTGTGTCTGCACAAAATCTATTTTTAGCCTATGCTGACCCTGTTATGATCTTGACAATTACGTCCAGTTGTAATCATCAATGTTGCCAACTACAAGACTGATAAAACAATTTTTCTGTATTTAAACAAAATGCCATGTGTTTTTAAAAGTAGCAATCTTGTCACGTGACTCATTAGTCACAGTCTGGTACCCTATTGATTTTACATATCTTTACACTAAGTGAGAGAAGCCATAACGGCTTCAATATGATCGCAGATTTGACCTGAACAATAGCACTTCGCGGCTGTTAGGATTTGTAAACTTAACAATTATTGTCAGTAATAATAGCCACTAATTATGAAAGTGAAGAAGCTCAACATCTTACTATGGGAAGCCATAAAGGCTATCAAACCATTTTCCTGCTGACTTGTGTATTGTACATCAATACCGCCACTTCTCAGCTGTTACTACTGTTCAATAATTGTAATCTTAACAATTATCAGAGTGACTAAACCGGACATCTCATAATAACACAGCAGTAAGGCTAATCGGATTACGTGTACTTACCTTTTTGTATGGATTAAAATTTGAGTCTTTCTCAGCTTTATGGAATAAATGTGGCTTCTCGTGAGGCGTAAATGATTTAATATTAACCTTAGTGGTACATGTTCTTTAGTCAACACTTCTTTAAGTAATGAAACCTAACATCGGGAAACAGAAATCAGATTACCTAACATACGTTATGAATAAAATACTGGTTCTGGATACATATTACAAAATAAAATGCAGCCGCTTGTGAGGGGTAAATTTTATATTTTTGCACTAATATGCTGGCCGCTGGTCGCATTAGCGGGGTGGCCTTTCATGATGGGTACTTCTGAATGCAAACTCATCGGTGCCGATGAATTCTGGTTGTAAGGAGCGGATGGCCACTGATCAGGGGGGCGGTTCAAGAGGGGGACCACTGTACTCCCTTATAAGTCAAGCTGCAAACAACAAAGACCCTTATCTGCCATTGCATAATGCGCTAGCAGATCTGGGTCTATGCTGTTTGTTCTACTGATTACTGCAAACAAACGGCATAGACACTCATCTAAACAGCTGTGAAGATTTTTGAAAACTTGTACCAGGTACCTGTCAATCCTAATGATTGGTTACCCGGTACCCGATCAAAGGGAAATTGTATTAAATGTATACAAAACCTGAAGTTAAGTCTACATTTTTTAAAATTCACAGTATCCGATATATATCACTACCTAATATCATCTCTATATGTTACATGCCAGAATTGCAACACGTGTGAAAAAGATGCATTTATTTTTTCTACTAACCTGGTTCTGCAGACTCTCAAAATTCTTGTGATGTGATTATGATTTTTAACGTAGCTTTAACAATTTTTCAGTCATATCGCTACAATGTCTGCAGTGTGGCAGTTTATAGTGATGTCTAGCACTGGGGCATCATGCCGCAGACATGCAGCATGATGTCCCACCCAGTCACATTATCCTGACACCAGACCGACCAGTCCTAACACTAACCTCTTAATGCTGAGCGCCAAGCGAGGCAGCTGTTAGTATCATTTTTGTAAGTCTTTGGTATGACTCGACCAGGGATCAAACCCACGACCTCCTGCATCCGAGGCGGACGCTCTAACCCTCAAAATTCTTGTCACAAAGGGCAAAATCCATATGGATTAGAATGAGAGTACAAACACAAACTATAATGAAAAATTGTGTTCAGACTTTAAATAGTCTACACATGTAAGTTCATATTTGAAGAAACCTGTCTGTTTTCTTGGAAACTGGTCATGTAGAGGTGTTATAAATAGAAAATAAGGAAAGTACTCTTGCGCTTTTCTTATGCAGCAGTCACCTTTTAAAAATATTCTTGAATTTTATATGAATGGAATTAAATCGATCATAATAAAAATGAGAAAAACAAATTTTTATTATTTTATTTATTTAATGAATCAGAAAAGTGTAATCCATGTACAGGTAAGTATAAAATGTAATTTGGTGACAAAAAGGCGTAATGATTATGCCACAGGAGTCATGGTTGTCATGTATGCATCTGCTACAAAGTCAAAGAATTCATCCTCATTGTCTGATAAAGTTCTGAATCCTCCATTGTCATGGTCTAGTCATTGTAAATATCATCTGACTCCCTTTCCTTGGTCTTACTCTCATAAGCAGATGTTCATTTACAGACTGAGCTTGAGCTTTGTAACATTCTGATCATAAAAATTTGTGAAATGTATTCAAGTTTGCACATGAACATGTCATTTGCATGGCAAGATCCAATAACCACCCTCTGTTACTTGCCATTGAACCACACTTCCGGTGCAATCAAAGGGTTGTCATGTGGGAAAACAAGCTATGCGATTAAGGTCAATTATATACTGGTGGAGTCAGACCTCTGCTTGGCACTGAAAAAGGCTCAGTCAAAGGATTGTCAGCTTGGAAACAAACTGAGTGCTGCTTTTTCAAGCACTGGCAGAAAACTTGTACACAGAAAATGGGTATCCTATGGCTCATTTATTTACCCAGGTAATTATGAAAGGGCATGTACCCGCGTACATGGGTACCTACTGACAGCTTTACTGACATGCCATTACATAATGCAACAGCAGATCTGGGACCATGCAGTTTGCAGTTGGACTAGACATATAAGCTAGTACAGAAGGTATGTCGTGTTAAAAGATACAGGTTTTTCAAAATCCAGACTTGTACATTCATACTGTATCACTGTATAATAACCTGAATATTTTCTGTTGGTAAGATTGCATATCAATGAAACTTCAAATTAAAGCTGTACAGATAAATAGATTTATTCAAATAGACAGATTTTTTTTTTTTCAAGACTGCCTCTTTGTTGAACTCACCTTTTATTTAATTAAGTATAAAGCTTTAGCATTAAGGTTAGTCTAAATTTGAACATTAGGATTATTCTAGGGTGTGCATGGTCATACAGACATGTATACAGACAACCAAAGTGATGACTAGGTAGAAATTCCATCAAGGCTGGCTCAAAAAATCTGAACCAATTAACAGATACTTTTTGCAGGTAATCAATAATCTTGAATAGGCAGTAGTTTTTGAGGATATTTTTTAAAGTTCTATGAAGCATCAAGTTTTGGAATATTGTTTTCTTAATTTTCCAATAAATTTTTTCAGTTTATACTTTGTAAAATGTCTACTCTGTTCTCCTAATTTCTTGGGTTCCATAATCTCATGGTATTGACAATTTCCATTCAAAACAGATACTTGCAACATCTGCTGGTCATTTTATAGAGGTATTTTTTTTTTAACACACAAGTGTCTTAAATAAAATATGAATCAATAGAAAATGAATCAAAGATCTACTTTCCCTTTACCCCCTATCCATATATGTCTCCAACACTTTAACAGCATGTCCATAAAAGATTGGCATGTAATACCATCAACATATACCGAAATGAAGAGGACAATATTTTGAATAAAAACTTTATCTTTTTTTTAAATTAAAAAAAAAAAAATCAATAATAATAAGAAGAAAAAAACACAAAAACAACAAATTCTATAGAAAAGCAGGTGCCTTTTGACAAACAAGAGAAATTATATGAGAGAAGACTGCTGGAGTCAAAAATTTGTGATTGTGGGGAGCTTACTAATTGCAAAAAGGTGCTGACTGTTAATTAAGAACAATTTGGTGGACATACTACACATAAAATTCAATTATTGATGACAGAATGTATTTTTTGGTGTCTGCATTATCACTTCAGAGAAAGTTGATATTTAATTGTATAGATTCATAACAACTGTAAATATTTAATATTTTAACACTGGTAATTTTATTTTCTGATATGCACGACAATATGTGTTATTACTGACATTGTGTTCATTTCATGCCCTGTTTGGGCTCCATACATCAATTACATCACTTGCCACAAGAATAGGAGAGTCTTGTTTTATATCATGGCAGATGATAAATAAATGAGTATTTATTACCAGGTAAACTATTGTCTTTTATTTGTGATTTGCTTCTTGTTTACCATCCTACAGCTCTGCATTACTTTGAAGAATAAAACAAGTAAAACAGAGTTTTGTTTCTCATTTTCTTTATTTAAGAAAAGCATATATTTTCTGTATATCCATAACACATGGATAACTTTTATTCAAATGTGTATATTGTCTATAATTCTTGAAGATAACCTAAACAAATAAACTAATATCATCAATACTTTTTCTATGCCAATATTATTCATAACATTTTCAATTGATTGTAATGCTTGATCTTGTAATATAAATTTATTTTCAATGGTATTCACACTTACCATGTCTACAGTGAAGCTGAAAGATCAGTCTTGATTCATTCATGTCCAATTTAATCTTACATCTCTCTACTGTCTTCTCAAGTGTGTACACAGACTTGAATACTGTCAGGCAGGACTAGAGAATTGGAAGCATATAAATAAGTGAAGCCCTCATTGCAGAGACTTAATAAATGGCTAGTTATTTAAACAGATTTCAATTGTGTTCCAAAAGTATAAATATAGACATAGGAAACACCTTTACACCATCTTTGCTAGCCATTGTTCTGATATGTTAACCTATCAACACCTTGGTGGATTGTTCTGATATTTCAGTGGTTTGGGTCTATGATTTCTTTGGCTACAGTGGTAACTGCTGGATTGAATCAAAATAAAGTTGTTCAAATTTAAACACTGTTCCTCCAAGATCAAGACAAGGGGAGCACACAACTGGAATGGACCCTTAAATAAGCAATTTTCAACTGTCGATTCGTGCTTGCACAAATACATCTTTTCCCTAACATGCACCTGTAATGGCTTCTCTCTGGTAAGTAGTCATACTTTTGATGTTAAACTTACAAAGTATCTTTTTGAAATCAATTGCCTCCATCATTTTTTTCCCCGCCAATGTACAATTCACCGCTGTTGCATGCTATTGTTTAGTTGGCTTTACATACCAAGGGAGGCACGAAATCCAATAAATGTCACTATGACAAAACATTGAAATATCTGATGGATCTGCCAAGGTGTAGATAGGTTAACAAATTGGAACCTTGGCTAGCGAAGATGCCTTTATATAAAAATCAAAGTATAGGGAATACTGGTAGCTTAATATTAGTATCACTGCTACCTGACTCATTTGAGTAGCTGATTGACTCAGTTTTACCCTTTTAGACCTTTTTATATTAAATGGATTAAAATAAAATGTGATCATCTCTGCTCATCTGAGGTACAAAAAAAAAACAAAGACATTTTCTTGGACTAATCCCCTAGCTTAGCTTTGAAAAATCACGTTCGTACAACTTGATGCATTACTATGTAAGCACAAACATGGAACATATCTTCATCTTTTATAAATGATCAGTGCCAATTATAGGTAACCAATGAAATATGGAGAACAGAAATATTATTGTTCTACATTCATAGGTCACATGCTTCACTTTCTGCATGACTGCTTCAGTGGCCTTGGGGGTTAGAGCACCTTCTACTCCCACCCAGGCCAGCTGCCTCTGTGTATCTTTGTAAAAGGCAATAAGCTCATATTTCCTTGGCATGATACAGCTTCACACTCTGTATAGGGTTTGATCTTTAAAGAAAAAGAAATTTACAGGTTTCCTCACAGGTTATCCTGGTTATTTAAATAGAAATTTGTTAAAATAACTTTCAATTCGCTATTTTTAATTTTTATGACTGATGGACGTTATCTGGGTTGAAGAGTGCACTGTGGTTAGAGTGTCTGCTTCAGATGTGGGAGCTCGCAGGTTCATACCCCGGCCGAGTCATACCCAAGACTTATAAAAATGGTACTAACAACTGCTTTGCTAGATGCTCAGCATTAAGAGGTTAGTGTTAGGACTGGTCGGCCTTGTGTCAGGATAATGTGACTGGGTGGGACATGATGCTACATGTCTCCAGCATGATGCCCAGTGCTAGACATCAGTAAAAACTGCTGCACTGCAGACATTGCAGTAGCATGACTGAAAAATTTGTATAGCTACTATAAAAGTCCAAATCACACACACATTTCTACACAAAGTTCATAGGTTTTACAAACTTTAAAGTTATGATGCCACATTTTATTGGAATTTCAGGGAAACTATACAGCACTTTTTTTTTTTTTATAAGCCTGATGGGCAACTCATTTAGAATACAGGAGGGTCCTCATATGCAATAAGAGGAGTCCCTGAGTGTTTGGCTTTTAAACTATTTATCAGCAATGGCAATCAAAGAAGTATATTACCAGATCTTCACATGGCAGGTATCTCCAAGAGTGAAGATAGAGTGTGTTTTCAACAAGACAAAGAAAGTATGAAATAAAAAGTTCAATTTTATGATCCTAAGTTAAGTAACACAATGTCAGCATTTTTGACAATAAGCTTAGATTTAAACTTCATGCTCAAAATGTTCTAAAAGTATTGAGCCTGTTATATGTTGCGCAGCATTAAAATGTAAATTTCTGAGTACAGAAATTAGGTCTGACCTATACTGACAAAATGCAACAACAGACAGCCTGCATGTACATCTTTTTGCATTCTTTTCTTAACTATCCCATCCTCAAGCCTTGCCCACGAGAGGTGTAAAGATCAAAAGACCTCTATTATACAGTACAGTATATTGTCCCAATTAATACCGACAAATTGACTCAGGATGGGTGGTTTGAATTGGAAGGTGGTCAAATTTCAGAGGATAAAATCTGTTCTTCAACAATATCAACAATAACCACAAGGTTCAAAATATGGCATAGTCCCATCTGGGCATGTTTCTCTTGTTCCAATATAAACAGTAAATAAGTAGTTTCATTTCAGCGTATTTCTCTTGTTCCAATATAAAATGGTAAATAAAGTAGTTTCATTTGGGCATGTTTCGCTTGTCTCAATATAAACAGTAAATACAGTAGTCTAATTTAGGCATATTTATCAGGTGCAATTTTACTGAATATATCTTCAGCAGGGTGATGGTGGTGATGCAACATTAAGCACATACTTATTGAAACCTATATGAAAATGTTTTCAAGTTTACTTAAGAATTTATTTGCCAAACAAACTTTTTATTCTGTACTGGACTGCCACACAAGTCTCTGTTTAAACCTTGCATGCATGAATGCCTGTCTAAATACAGTCTGGCTTTTATCTAAGAGAGAACATCAAGTACAAAGTAAAATTGAAACCTTCATTGCTATTTTGCACCTAATGGCCTCCACCTCCCCCTCGCCCTCTTCCTTCTTGGATCTATTCATGGTCTGATCTGAGCCATCATCATAGTGCTGGAAAAAGCTCGGGGCAAAAAGAAAACAGGCATAGGCTGATCTGGAAGAATTCACTGTTCGCAAAGCCAACTGTGCAAAGATGCAAAATGATAATAGACATTAACGATTTTAATCATAAGAAATTATCGTGATTTGTCTGCATCATCCATTATTACTAGAGCAAACAACGAAATGATCATAAAACACAAATGCCCACAAAATTTCCTCTTCTGCAAAACTTAATTACAATAAATGTTATAGGTCACAACTGCAAGTCACTATCCTTTTTACAGCTTAAAATCACACCCAACTGTACTCACCACCTCCCAAGGCATGACCATGGGGTCATAATGCAAAAGAAAATGTCCTCTTCTATAGTACTACAGTAACTGAAATAACTTGCAATTCCCCCGAAAGTGTAATCTATACATTACATCCCATAACTGCAGAAACCTGAAAAATGTACATTTAGTTCTTACTAACCTGCAGTTGGTTAAAATTCTTGTCACTAATGAGCAACATCCAAATGAATTAGTGCCAAAATACAAACACAACACATACTGACAAATTATTTATATACAACGCTCACTTGAATTAGTCTACATTTCTGACTTTCCCTGAAGGACCATAAAGTCAGGTCAACAAATTCTACAATGAGCATGATAAAGTGCTCGGTCTGAGTGCTGTATTGTATTATTCTCATATTCTTCTTTTTGATTTATAATGCACTATTCATTTGTCCTTTTTCTGATCCAACATGTTTTGAGGTTTAAAAAAAACCTACTCTAAAATTTTCCAGTCATATAACATCCAACAATCGCACTGATAAAGCCTGTTCTACTTATGTATACACTGGTTCACTAAGTAACTTTATTATCCAAATATAATGAATCTATGAGACAAGTTTTCAAACTGAAGAAAATCTGCTTTCTTGGAAATGTGTCATACACAGCTGCTGTAAATGGAAAATAAGGAAAGCACATGTAGGGACACTATTCTTAAACAGCATTCCTTTTTTTTAGAGTATTCACAAATTTATATGATGTGTGTGTTTAAAGAGATGTTTAGAGAACAACAAACACAACTTTTTATTGCTTTATTTTTAAATGTGCCAAAAACAATTGTAATCCACATACAGACAAGCATAAGATGTGATTAGGTGAAAAAAAAGCATAATGATGTACACAAAAAGCTTCATAGTCAGTATGTATGCAACCACACAACACCCACCCTGACATGACCAAGAAGTTCAACTAAATATGTATGAAAACATTTTGTCATGCATTCAAATTATGCAAAATATTTAATTTTAATCATTTAGTCTAAATTTGTCAGTGTAACTGCCATAAGCATTGTCCATTTTGTATGTAATAACACTGTCGATCAATATACTCCATGCTACCAGTTCAAGCTCCAGATGTTTCATCTAGCAACCCCAGCTGATTTTTCATTGTCATTTATTTGCTTTTAAAACACTGTTAAATGATAAATCTCATCTCAAGCAGCATAGAACAGTTTAAATTTTGAAAATATCTCTACTAGAAGTAAACTTATGGCATTTTAAAGTTGCCAATTTTCTATCAATTTGCTCACCTTTTTCCTTATGATAATACTGTCACGCGATAAAACCATGGCACCAGAAAAAAAGGAAATTTGACATAAATTGATGTAATCTTGTTATTTTTAATGATAAATTCATAAAACTTTCCAGCTTTATGTAAAACAACATGCTGGACTCGTATTTGCCATTATTGAAGATGTACGTTTACAACAGGGAAAGTAATTTCAAGAAAAATCTCACCAATATTTAAATTTTGTTTGTAATATTTTGTGTGCTAACACACACAGCAACATGTTAATATATGGTGTTAAATCAAAAATGTATCTTTTCTCCACAGCAAAACCATTCAAATAGAAATTTTAATAAAGTTAATGCTGGTAACTATGTATCAAATCCAAGGCTTTACTAATCATGGATTATGCATAAAATTTCAAGTTTAATTATTGTCATGGTAATTGGAAATCTCATATTTTACTTCCTACTTTAATATAAATGTCACCATTCGGTTGAAATAATTGAGTTGTAAATTGTTTTCATTGTTGATGAAACACATCTTAGTCTGTAAAGTAGTTCTTCACACATCATTTAAAAGAATTTTTTTTGGTATTGTTTAAACGATTTGAACAAGAAAACTAAATTTGATGTAAACTGCGATATCGCATGGTTATGAAGAACGGTCGTCTCGACAAATTCTCAAATGACGATCGCTTTTAAAATAAAAGAATATATGATAAAACTCGATTTAGAACCATGTATTTGTTAGCCACAAGTTGTAGACACTATATTATGGACATTTACTAATCAATATGGCATTGAACTACAGGTTACAAACGTTTGTTTACTAACATCGTAATATATTCAAGATGGCATCCATAGTACCTGCTCAGCGAAGTACAAAAACTCAAAAGTCCTTACCTTTAAAGCAAAATCCTGCACACTAAATCTCTTTTGCGACAGACATTTTATACATGAAATTAAAGATGAGAATATGTACAATCTAATGACGTGTGAAGAATGTTTGTAAACTTTGAGGATCGCGTACAATCGGCACTTAAATTTGCATCACTATATCTTCAGCATGGCTTGTGATATTTTAATTCTTCAAATTCCGCACTAACCATCATTCAATTTTCTGATTGGCTGGAAATTTTCATGAATATTCATAGTCATTAACCCGGTCGCATAATTTTCCAAATGAACCACATGTTACACACATGTCAAGGCAGTATTGATTTTGTGCGGGAAGCGTAAATTACCTGTAATTTACTTTTCAATCTGCGATAAAGTGTAAATCCAAATAAATAACACTAACAAGTAATACATATTTAGAAAGATAATTTTATTGGCTTTTATGTCATATATATTTTATATCAGTCTTTAATACAGAAAGTTACTAACATATGGAAAAGTGCAGTGACCATGTAAAACTGGGACAATTCTAAGGGATATATGCCCTGCACTGGGGTTGCTATTCCATCTCCATTTGAAATATCACTTGATCAACATAAGAATATTCATTCATACTGCTGTAAAATAAAATGCACCTTGAACTAGACCTAGTCGCTAAGCAATCTGACACATTCACAAAGGTGTGATTCACATCTTGACGATTCAGACTCAGCAGTTTGTTTTAGGTCTTCACAAAATACCCCCTTAAATTAAAAAAAACAAAAAACATGATTAGCTCTATGCCATGGTGTGGATAGATTAAAAGAAAGAAACACAAACAAATGGAGAGTCAAGGTAAAAGTACAAGTCCTTCCACATTCATGACTGGACATTCACTGAACCTAATATCAAACCTGAATTCTGTCTGAATCAACGGTCAGTACACCTGAAATGTGCTCATCTAACATAAATGCTCCACCAATGTCTTAAACAAACCTAGATGTAAAACTCAACCAAGGCATGTGAAGATAGACACAGAAATAAGTTGTTGTTGTTGTTGTTGTTGTAGGGTTTAATGCCATTTTTCAGCACACAATAGGCTATACATGGCGGCCAGTATTAATGGTGGAAGAAGAACCTGGGTAAACCGCAGAAAGAACCACTGACCCACGAGAGAAGCTACTGGCACGCTTTCTCACATACCTACATTGGCCGAATTCGAGACTGGAACCCACGCAGACAGTGGTGAGATGGCAATGATCCATAGCGGACAGCGTTTTAGACCACTTGGCCACTCGGGGCCCCCCAGAAATGTGTAATGCTATCAAAACTATAACCCTATAATGGTGAAGCAAACCCCTCCCAAAATTTTTTTAAAATTTCAGAATCATTAATGTCAGATTTAAAGTGCAAAAGAAAATGCCAAAGTATATATGCCTCTCAGTAACTTAATTACAAATTCCAGTTTAAGTCTGTGTTGTGTTGAAATTAGCTTACCCCATGTTCTAATGGTTCTACATATAACTCCTCTCCAATTCTGGATAAAGAATGAACTGCTCTGCCAAAGACTAAAAGAGAAAATAAAAATAATATTCAACAGGTTTTGAATAATACTGCAATTAATTAACTTAAAATACCTGCAATAATAGGTACCAGACATTAAATATTCAATATCACAAAAAAATACTTTTTGTGTCTTCAAGTCCAAAACATTTTATTAACATTTTATTCTGCTCCAGAGCCAAAACACTTTGGTCCAGATTAAAGATTGCTTTACTTTTTTCCATGTTAAAATGTACATTTTATAAATACTGAAAACCAAATAATTAAACATCATATACACTATCTTTTACATTTATCCAAGATCCTATCATCGGTGGTTTAAAAATTATACTCCAGACAAGGAAGGATATAAGATATGTAGGAAGCCACAGTAGCTCAGTTGCTAGTACATCCAACTTATGATAAAAAGGGTCACAGATTCAATTCCCACCCAGGCCAGCTGCCTCTGTGTCTTTGTGAAAGCCAATAAGCTCACATTTCCTTGGCATGATATAGTTTTTAAACTCTGCATAAGATTTTATCTTTAAAGAAAAAGAATTTTCCAGGTTTCCTCGCTGGTTATCCTGGTTATTTAGATAAGATCTTGTGTATCTTGGGTACTGTTAAAACAACTTTTAATTCCCTTTAATTTTTATGATTGATGGATGTTATCTGGGTTGAAGAGTGCACAGTGGTTAGAGTGTCGGCCTTGGATGCGAGTTGTTGTAGGTTCAATCCCCAACTGAGACATACCAAAAACTTATAAAAATTATACTAGCAGCTGCCTCTCTACATGCTCAGTGTTAAGAGGTTGTGTTAGGACTGGTCGGCCTGGTGTCAGGATAATGTGACTGGGTGGGACATGATGCCCCAGTGCTAGACATCACTATAGGCCACCACACTGCAGACATCATAGTGACATGACTGAAAATTTATAGCGCTGTTAAAAGTCCAAATCCAAATGTGGGATGACATTTTTGTTACTAATTAACCTTAATACATTCACCGAGTAATAATTTGCTTCCAACTGGACTACATAAATTTGGGTTTTCACATTTGTACAGGGATCATGTGTGCATTTTTGGCTGGAATCTGTATACAGCACCAAAATTTCTGGCATTTATGATCACCAAATTAGGACCAGTATTGACTGCAGTTCATAAAACTTCTTTTTCATACTCTCCACCTTTGTCATTCAAGGAAAAACTGACACAAAAGTTGATGTTTTATTATTAAAAACATACTGATTTGCAACAAAAGGAGGTGGACATAACAGCATGAAATCAAGGCAAGGTGAAGTCAACTTCGGATTTAGGGCGTGTTTAAGCAAAATGACAGAATTAAGAGTGACTACTTCATACACATCGTCCCCTAGTGTGGACCCTGATACAAGTCCGGATCCTGATACAGAGGTCAAATTGGGCTTTTATAGAATGCACAATTTTTGGTAATTTAAAGAAATCTGCATGCAAAAATCATACCAATTATTTTATGTTTTCATCAAGTTCCTCCAGTATTTAGATAATTCCCTTTTCCAATGGATGTGGACATAGTTGCAGCTACAGCAAGTTTTTTTCCTCCATAACTTTTCAGCCTTGGATCGAGTCATAGTTAACATACCTTGTAAAGTTAACATACTTTGTGATTACTGGCAGATAAGGCAAGTTGTTTGAATAGAACCTGGGTTGTCTGGCAGTCCTTTACCCCTAAGAGGTCAAAATGTTTGATGGCCATCTAGACTCATAATAACAACTACGACTACTAAAAACTTGCTTGCGTATAATGTACAGTTCCATGTACTCTTGTTGATGTTTATTTGTTGTGTCGTGTCATGTCATATATACTCATTTATAAGTTGAGTCCAACTGTAAAGAACATAGACCCTGATCTGCCATCACATAATGTGCTGGCAGATCAGAGTATGTTGTTATACTAATTACTCTTAATGATCAGCATATACCCAGATCTGCTGGTGCAATGTGTGACATCAGATCGGGGTCTGTCAGTTGGACTGGACTTACAAGCAAGTATATCTGGTAGTAACTGTTCTTGACAATCCCCTTAAAGCACATGTATTTGTTTATATCTCCTGGTATGTGATATGGGTTGTGATAGCTGTCACTGTATCCTTCTGTCCGTCCATCCATCAATAGTCCATTGGACTGTCTCAATGTTTTTTGGTCAAAGCTGATAACAAAAATTAAGTCTGAGAGGCATTGGTCTTTTTTAAAATTTTAGTCATTCAAAACAGTAGCTGTAAGTTTGGTAATCAGTTTATGATAAAGTACTGGGTATCTGTCATATTTACAGCAAACACTCAATACCAGTGTAAATAACTAATCCCCAATCTGAACTTAATTTTCAAAGAATCCTTTTGGTGCTGCTCAATATTTTTAACTAATGATACATTACCAAATCAGCATGAGCAAGGAACAGCTCATTACTATTCATGCAGTACAAGTGAGTGCTAATTATAGGTAAGCAATGAAATATAGAGGAATAGTACTGTTACAGTTCCCCATTCATAGGTCATGTGCTTTTCTTTGTACACAAAGTTGACAGTTTTCAATAAATTAAGCAGGTGATCTTCCTAAGACAGAGGGACCTAAAAATGGACCCCAGTAGAGGACTGAGTATCAATATTTTACCAGTGTCTTTCAAGAACTTCAAAATGAAAATGCCTCATTTCATTGACAGCATCAAGGTTTCTTGCAAGCAAATTGAATAACTTGTTTTGCAGTTCCTGAAGGCATCTCACTTAAGAATACTGGAGCGCTGAATCTTGAGTTAGAAGAACCTGGACCCCAGGCATCAGGCTATCTGATCTTTTTTTTTAACCTCTGTCTATTCACAATTCTTGAGTTTCAATATTGTAACATATTTGTCCCTTTTGCTGTCCATCCATCCATTATCCACACTCTAATTTCCAGATGTGTAGATGTGCTCATTTACCAACCTTCCTAAGATACACATTATACACTGATTACCAGTGTCAATAAATCTGGGGAATAGCTTATCTTTTAATTTGTGTATGCCTGTCTTTAGTTGTGCATATTATGTAATGGCATTGTCCTTCTGGCAGTCTGACTGTTAATATTTAATTATCTAGTCTATAACTTTGTAATGGATTGAGAGATTTTCATAAAACTATACATAATTACTAGATGCTCTGTTGTGTACAACTTAGACCACCGGTGCAGTACACACCCATGCTTACCTGTTGCCAAGTTTTAATTCACCTACTCAATTTTATCATAAGCTCTTGTAAAGAAAATCTTTAACTTTTTCTTTGTAAATTACATTTTAGCAATATCATTTTGACCATACTGAAGAGGATGGTTTTAAGAAATTCAAGGTTTTTACAGAAATTGAAGCACTTTTCAAAACAAAACCCACTTTGTTAAATCTTAGGATTTATATTTTCCATCTGAAGCAAAGTGCCCATTAGTGTTCATGGATGGTCAGAATTACTCAATCAGTCAATACTGGAAAATGTCTATTCACACGACCGCTGTGTGGCTACTTTTGAAAAAGTTCATATGGCTACCATGCGACCAAAACAGAAAAGAAGAAATGAAGATCAGGTACATGACAGATATACAAACAGCTGCTTTAAGTAAATTATGTATGCAATGGGCAGCCATGCAAAGTCTTTCCAAACTAAGGAAAGGTAAATTTTATAAGGTACATGGCCATGCGAATAGTCTTTTCAAAGTGATCACATCGTGGCCATGCGAATAGCATCGGCCATTAATTACCAGGGTAAATAGGGTGGTAATCTGACCACTAATTAAATCTTACAAAAAAAATCCCATTTTGTATCTAAACTTTTTTCTGAGAAATTAAAACTTTTTAAAATGTGCACACACATCTTATTTGTCACAAGTTTAACTCTCCTCAAAACATGAGTTTCACTGATACATTTCCCAGTCTCGACGATTCCAGATGACATTAGATGACGTAATTTTCACTTAGAAAAGTCAGCTATTCTGGAAATGATCTGTAACTTATTTACCTAAGCATACAGCGATAGGTACTTGCTGAGCTCTAGCACACATTAACAGCGGTGGGAATTACCAGACTGGTCAGAATTTTACTTTAACACTAGGATGCCCGGGTCGTCTGCAAATATTTATCATTCGGCTTCTTTTGTCATCTTTGTTTTCATTCACTCCCGCCAAATAGGTTGTGTGGTAATTTAACATAAGAATTTTCCTCTCGTTGGGGATAATAAATACACCCAGAACACTGAAATATTTCGCCAACGAGGCTCTCTCTTTTGACAGAAATATATGGCCGAAAAGTGGCAGTTAAAAATAAATTAGGAAAGACCTTTAATATTAACGCCTGGTATCACGCAGTTCATTTTCACACTGATTTCGTAGCATGATCTAAACTCATGTTTCTTCACAAATGGTCAAATAGTTGAACGTTTTCAATTTTCTGTCCCATTATTTCCAAGTATCCCGCCATTTTATGTACATTTTCTCAAATAAGATTTGATTGGTTAGAAATCTGAAAACTAACAAATGAAAATCAGTTTTCTATCTGCTTTAGGTTAGCACAGGAACCGGAAAAGAGCTGTGTGAAATTGACAAGAAAATGGTAACAGGCCTTAAAATTCAATCTAATTTATGAAATTATGCTGAAATAGGAATATTTTGCATACATTTTACGGTATAATGGAGAAATTATAATGTACGACTCAAACTGTATAAGAAAGGAACTGAATGGTTTTACTTCTGAGGCTTACTAGGTTTTATTGGGGGTGTGTCACAGAAGACCGGGTTACACACCAACCCCTGGTACGCACATAAACTCGTAGGTTATTAATATGAACACACCCATAAATTGATAAATATATAAAGAAGTGTAACAAGACACTAAATATGTTATACTGTAAAGGAGCCATTTCATGAACATACTTCTTGTTTGCTGTTTTTGTTGTGACTGCTGACCTCTGCCTCACTGTGAAGACAAGAAGATTAAAGTAAGAAAATCACATGCTGCTGTGTAAAATTTATCTCCCTTTAATTATATTCAGACACTACACAAGCAACGAAACTAGTATTTGCTTACCCGTCTATACCCAACCCACCATTAGTTTTAAAAGCGCCAAGGATATAAAAAGTGCATCTAGTTTCCAAACCAGGGGGTCCCTAACATTATCATTGTCTACACATTTCAAACCAAATGGGAGTTTCGTTACTAATATGATGCCATATTTGTGTTGGCAAATATACAGTTTTAAGACCATAGATATGATCCAGCAGTTTGACGTCTTTGATAAGCTCAGAAGAATTCCTTACATTTTCATAACTTTGCAAGTTAATCTCTTAGAACAGATGTATGTAAGAGTTACACATCTTTTGCTTAACATTTTCTTAGAAATATTAAGACTAGAATAACTGATGCAAGTGACAGTTTTTCCTGAAAATGGCTTATTCTAAAACTGGGAAAGGACAGGGAGCAGTCTGTCTGGTTGTTTACAGTGACAGTCTCCATTTGGTTTCAAATGAGAACAAGATGACAGTGTTAGGGGCCACCAGGCCACAGGTTAGACATTATAAATTGATGAATGAAATGACCAAGTTTTGTGCATTGTTCATATCATTGATGCTTTTTCTTAAATCAGTAATGGGGGTGCTACAAACAGATGTGAGGGTAAGCAGATACTCTAGGATACCCAGATGTAGATCATGAAGTACCCCAGGAACCAAATGCATTTTTCTCCTGAACAGTTTACATGAAAGAATTTGAACTTAACAGGTTTCAATAATGTGCAGAAGGTGAATAGTGCAAAGATACATGTAGTAACCAAGATTGGAACATTTGGAGGATATTTATAAGCAAAGTTTGCATCTTTGACCCAAAGGGTGATAAAATAAATGGGACAATAAATTATAATTTGGTAAAAGCTGGATAATTGGTTTGTATTCTCAAGTTTGAAATTAATGAAGTTCATCTGCATTTAGTTTTTTGTGCACTGATTAACATGGTCGGTTTTTGCACTGAAAATTTAGAACAGAAATTACCCCCAGCTTAATGTGGAGATTGCCTCATGCTTTGCAGAAAAGGAGTGAATTTTCTGAATAAAGGAGGGATTTAATGAAAAAATAAAGGTTGGACTTGAAAATTTGAATGTACAATTTTCATGCATTTGCTTCATTTTTTGGCACAAAGTTGTAGAAATATGCACAGACCTCACAAGCACATATCCTAGAATAAACCAGTTGATAGGTAGTGAAGCATTCCATGATGCTATTATTTTGTAAAGTTTCTATATACAGCAGCATATAACATAAAATAAATAGACAAACAATCATATCAATCAGTGAGTTAGAGACAGAACAATCATTGGAAGAACAAGTTTCATGTCTTGGACTTTCTGCCTAGACAGCATTGTCATGAGAGAGCACTTATTTTGCTCGCACAAATTTCAGTCCTGTACAAGTCTGACATCAATGATCAATATTTGTGTGTGTTCTTCAAAGAGGTAAGTTATGTGAATTCTGTATTCAGTAACAATTTTATCTTTTTCATTGTAAATTTTCAGGCTGTCAGTAGAAGTTTATAACAGTGTTATTGTTTATCTTCATTCTGTATAAATTTTTTTTCTTTTCCCAGTTGGTTTTAGTTCTTGGAGATCTTCACATTCCACACAGAAGTAACAACCTGCCTGCCCGGTTCAAGAAACTCCTGGTGCCAGGCAAGATTCAACATATCCTGTGTACAGGCAATCTCTGTACAAAAGACTCTTTTGACTACCTCAAAACACTTGCCAGTGATGTCCATGTGGTCAGAGGAGACTTTGATGATGCAAGTTTCTCATTACTTTTCCTTAACATTACATACAGATTGACCAGAGAGGTGCAATCTTTTGTTAGAGTACTTATTAGTGTCTTGTCTTTTTCCCTGAAGAAATTGGTAGTGTAGCTTGCATGAATTGTGTATTCTCATGATGGACAGGATAACTGGCCAATTTAATCAGTAGCAAGCTTGTGAAACTCACATGAGACATTTGGCAGAGTAACACTGTACTTGGGAGCCCTGAAAATGCAAGAGCTGATACCCATGTACTCCTATTTTAAGAAGTTACAGTGCTCATGTCATATTCATACTTGAAAATAGAAAAATACCCAGTACTCTAGAGTACATTTTGGAGTAAACTGAAATTGATGCATTCAAAATTGTGTAATTTTCCAACTTATATATTACGTTCATAATAAAGTTAATAAACGCACTAAATAAGTCTTAGAGAAAATAGAACAAAACTTAATTCTCAAATATGATGATATGTTTTTCTTTGTTATTGTTTTTTTTAAACTTAAAATGAACCGTGTTCTCAGGATCTACTGGAAAATACCAAGAATGTTTAATTCCTTTTTTTTTTTTTCTTTGAGAAATGAAGCATGTTTGCATATGGTGTGGACCCACAACAACAAACAGGTTGTATTGATGTATTCAATTATGATTGAAAACGTTCCCCTCCCCAGTGATGATATATCATTTGACATGACCAGACTGCTAACCAATTCTTTGTATATACTATTGGTACCACTACACCAGTCTGGGAAATTGCAGCATGCTTTTAATGGGTACACTAGAAACCCAGATGTACTTGTGCTCATGCTGTAACTTAGAAAGGCAAAAATACTTGTATTTATACTCTAGCTTAATAAAACAAATTTGTACTTGTACTGAAACTTGACACAAAACAAAAAAGCTCACAATCGTACTTAAAACAAAATTACTTTTACTCATACTTGAAACGAAACAAAAGTGTTTATACTCATGTGCTAACATGGCAAACTACAATTACTTGTACTCATATTCATACTTGAAACCAAAGTGTTATACACATACTCTAACTTACTGAAAATAAAAGTACTTGTACTCAACACTGATACTCAAATGTACTAAATATACTTGTATTCATACTCTGAGTTAACAAAACTAAAGTGTTTGTACTGGTACTTATACTCTAAATTAAAGAAGATCAGAGTGCTAATACTGGTGCTTTAACTTAATAACAGTAGTTATACTTTAGCTTAATTCATGTAACAGAACTTGTAATCATATTATACTGTAACTTTTGTGAGTGTGTGATTTGGATTTTTAGCATAGCATTAACAATTTTTCAGTCATATCACTACCATGTCTGCACTGTGGCAGTTTATAATGAAGTCTAGCACTTGGGCATCATGCCGCAGAGATGTAGCATCATTTTCCAACCAGTGACATTATCCTGACACCAGGCCAACCATTCGTAATACCAACCTCTTAATGCTGAGTGCTAAGCAAGGCAGCTGTTAGTACCATTTTTATAAGTCTTTGGTATGACTTGGCTGGGGATTGAACCCGCAACCTCCCGCATCCAAGGCGGATGCACTAACCACTAGGCCACTGGCGTGGTTATATACTGTAACTTAATAAAAGTACTCATATTCGTATTTACAAAACTTAGGTACTTGTACTCATAGTTGTACTTTAACTTAACAAGTGCTTATGGGGCCTCGAGTGGTCTAAAGTGCCCACCATTACGGATCATTGCCATCTCACCTCTGTCTGTGTGGGTTCGAGTCTCTGGCTCAGCCATTGTGTGTATGTCAGAAGGCTTTCTTGTGGGTCAGTGGTTCTTTCTGGGGTTTTCTCTTGTTCTTCCTCTACCATTTATACTGGCTGCCATGTATAGCCTATTTTGTGCTGAAAAATGACATTAAACCTATAACAACAACAACAAGTGCTTATACTTGAGTACTTGCAAAGTACTCTTCCTCATATCAGATGTAGATCACCTAGTTTTGATAAGTAAATCAGACCCAAATGAATTTTCTTGTTAAGGATAAACTATCAGTTAACTGGCCAGATTAGACTGCATATTAGAAACTTACCATGCAGTTGTTTTATTTAGCATTTCTTTTATCCATGATGTGTTAAAGCAGTATTATCTGGCATTAAGGTTGTAGGGATTTATAATTATAAAGCATTATAACAAGCATTTTGAATGTCTAAACTGCATCATGTGATGTAGGTAACAAGAAGTTATTAGGTCATAACACCAGAAAGTTGCTACCTTCACTTCCTGGTTTCCCAGGTTTTTATATTTAGCCAGATAACCACATATTGGTATATTTACCTGTTTGTAAATAGGTCCCCGTGGGATTTCTGACTCCTTCTAAATTTGGAAATTGAAATTTTCACTTTGTTGTTTGGTCAGAGCAACATGTAAATTATATAAAGTTAATGGTTGTCATTCCTATCTTATTAGTGTAAATGTGTCGATGTCTGAAACTGTGTTTGGTTCTGGATTCCCCTGATGATGTATTGACTTATGCATTTGTGTGCTTTGAAAAATATGTAAACAATGTTTAAAATATAGTTCTGCTTTTTCTTTTTTGAGTTAAATGTTATTTGTATTACTCATTTCTCTTGAGCTTCATATTTTACAGTTTTCACTTAGTCAAAAAAGCTTGAAAATCACTTTTATTCTATGCATAAACAGCCTTCACATCATGTTTATTTAAAGATGTTTGGCAGTATATTTCATTCATTGCTACATGTGATAAATTTATTTTTTTGTGGGACCCGGTAGTCTATTCAGTGGCCCATCTTTTTGTTACTTCTTTTTCTTACTCCCTATTTTTCCTGTCACATCAGGGCTCGAAATTAATTTAATGCCAATCTGATTTCCTGCTATTACTGATTTTGCTAACAGATAACTAAAACCCAGCCATTGGAGAGATGAAAATTATCGCCATTTCCTATCATAACTGTTAAGAAGCGATAATACCGCTTCCGTGGCCCAGTGGTTAGAGCATCCACCTCGGATGCGGGAGGTCGCGGGTTCGAACCCCGGCCAAGTCACACCAAAGACTTTAAAAATGGTACTAACAGCTGCCTCACTTGGCGCTCAGCATTAAGAGGTTAGTGTTAGGACTGGTCGACCTGGTGTCAGGATAGTGTGACTGGGTGGAACATCATGCCACATGTGTGTGGCATGATGGCCCAGTGCTAGACGTCACTTTAAATTGTCATTCTGCAGACATGTGTCATAAATAGCTTTGAATGAATATAGGTCAGCATATGTTTATTTTCATTGTCTGCACATTGGCAGCAAATTGTTCTCATGATAACGGCACTAAGTCATATGCATTAGAACTGCATGTGACTGCAGAGACATTACCACTGAGTACCAAAAGCTGAATATACAAGCAGAGATAATACCACTGAACACAAAAAAACTGTATGAATACAAAAAAAACTGCATGTTCATCTTTGTGGAACCTCACCAGGTACTTTTATATAAAATACTTTTAATAACTGTATCATCAGTGAAAGCATTTCATTGCTCAGTTGCACAAAGTCAATAAGTGCTTGATTTATGTTGGTTGACCCAAGAGTCAAGTACTTACATGCTTTAATTAAGATTTGTTAATTTTAATGACTGTTACAGGTTTCATTGTGCTTACAACACTATGACTGTTGCCATTTTGCATACTCCCACTGAGATGGGTTTCACATAATCACTACTCATCATTTTAGTCTGGCAGACATCAGTTATCTTGATGTGAATAAAATAGCTACTTTTCCATTAGTCCTGATAATTCCATTTCTGTTTATATAGCTGGCATCTGAGGGAGCACAGTTTGATTTGTACTCCAATAACATGTGGGCAGTGAGACATTCAGCATTGGACAGATTTGCCCAGGCAGCCAGAAGGGTTGGTATTACATTGAAGTCATATATTTGACACCTTTTCATGAAAGAAATTTTGTTAGAAGCTATTTTCTTTATTATCTGTCAGACTTTCAACCACATAATATAATGAATACCAGCCCACAAAGGACAATATTTGAGA